>CAJDSM010011757.1:0-10471 GCA_903981925.1 Ostrea lurida | reverse complement strand
TATCTGCCATCTTCTATCATACGCCATGTTCACTGAAAAACGTTATTCATTTCCTTATATGATGTCAATCACGAAGAAATCTAACGTCAGCTTTGCCCTAACGAATATTTTTGAGGGTAAACTGAAGAAAAGGAGAGATCCGAAAATTTATGAGAGAACTCGGACTCCCATGTACTCTCTGATGTATTTTATCAAGCTTTATCCGAGGCTTGGCGGCATGATTAAGGACCATCGCACTTTGGGCATGATGGGGAACCATCACACTTTGGCGTGTCAGACCATCGGGGGTTTGGCGCAGACCATCGCACTTTGGGGCGACCATTGCACTTTGGAGTTACCATCGCACTTTGGAGTCCTACATATATACACACTTTAAGATAAACATAAAACTACTCTGAATGCCACTAAAATCTTGTTTTGATGATATGGAAGACATGGACCACAACACTCATCTGAGTACATTTACTGTTATTGTTAAATGGAGATTGTAAATTATTGCGGTCAATCAACACTGCAGAGAATGACTACAGTCAATCACTGAGGAGAAGAACATACCACTCTACCCAAACAGTATAGCCCCACCCTGGTTCCCATCAGGGCAATCGCTTGAACAAACCAAGTTCAAAATAATATGAAAACACATGCATTATACTTTGAATTTTGAGAAGTGAATTTTTCCTTCGTCATAATGTTAATGACCATATTCTTGTATAATATTCTGATCACCTATTGTGTACCCACCCTTAGTAGTACAGCAACTTTACATAGATTCATTCTTTCCAAACATTTAGGTTCAGGTTATCTCTCTCTCTCTCTCTCTCTCTCTCTCTCTCTCTCTCTCTCTCTGTACTTTCCTGTTACGTGAAAATAAATGTAGTCATTTTGATCAAGTGCCTCATACTCCTAAACTAAAGAGTCTTTAAGAATCATTGTATATTCTAGTGTTCTAAAGTCTAGAAGCACAATTTGGTCTCCATCAAGCTTTAGGAAACTTAATACGTTTTCCGGATCCCAGTTTCGTCATTTTGTTGTCACATGACTTTCTTCCTTACATGACGTCATTTAGGGCATGTTTGTTCAAAAATTGCGGCATCCTATTATAACAATAAGAGGTACACGAGCTTGGAGAATAATTAAAAATAAAAGGGAGTGTTAACAACAAATAGAAGTAGGATAACGCTACTTAGAGAAGGTGAGACAGCTGATCGAAATACTCTTTAAAATGAAACGTATTCCGAGTCCTCTGTTAGCGGGTAATAGAGCTGTTGAGTCCGTGAAATGCCATAGAAATCTGAATGGTGATTGAATTAAAAAACCGATATCATAACCAAATGTTGAATTTGATGACATTTTTTGTACATTGTGAGTAGAATTCTGCCAGAATTTTGAAGTACAAAGGTGAAAATTTGTGCAAATTATTACTAATGTAATCAAAACATGCCCTAAATTATGTAGTTGTCACATGACCAGGTAACGTTTTTCTACCTCCATGAGTAAGAGTTCCGATATCCAGGAAACGACGTATTCATGCTCACAAAAGGAAGTTATCACACAACTATTCACTTCTATATCAAATATATAAATGATTCCACTCATCTCTATAGTTACTTATTGATCTCTTCCTGAAAGGAAGTCTCCACCATTACCAATCATTTGGCTAAAAATTGGTTGATTGGATTTGTCAAAGTGGATGAAAATATGAAAGGTCAACTGATGTAAGAATACACAGTTCTACAGACACAAGATAAACTTTGATCAGACCAAAGTACAAGTATTTTCTAACACACTAAACACATTTCTAGTCTAAATATACCTTGCTCTTGTACTTACAGAACATGCATTTTGATATCAATTTATATAAAATACGACATTCCTTTAAATACAAGCAAAACACTTGTACATGTACCGGTAATACTTTTTGCTGAGATAAAAATGTAGATATGGCACAACCATTTTAAAAATTAAGACATCAAAAGAATGCCCATTGCACTTTAAAATCTATACAACACTATGAATGCAAGGATTTCCTAATTTAGAACAATTTTCTTCATGCATGGTTCAGAGAATATGTCTAGGAATCTAATGTTTTGGGGTGTCATCCCAAGTGTCACACCAAATTTTGCATGGATTGCTGTAGATGTTTCAGGTAGCATGGATGAGCATGTGTTCCATCAAACTCTGCAAAATAAAAGTATTCAGCAAACTTAATTCCTTTCAAACTTTTCTCATAATCTATCATTTGGTCATTGAAATCCATATCTCATGTCACTTTTTCTTTTTTTTTTTTCTTTTTTTTTTACCATCTTTCTTCTTCCTTTTTGAACACTAATTTTATACAATTAATTTCCCTGATTTATTCACTTTATACAAAAATAGCCAAATTGTTATTACATATCCAGAATTCAAAATCAAGAGAACCATCTACAGAAATGGAATTGCAGTTACTGTGGAATCATCATTATTCATGAGGGACCAATGTTCGTGGATTTTGTGGATCACTCTTACCCACGAATTTACGTCCACACGAACATGTTTTATTGCCCTTTTGATCTTTATAAATATTGTCCCGTTCGCATTATTTGTCAGTTACCCATGAAATTACGTCCCCATAAACCAGCATAATTTTGGCTACCGACAAACATTGGTCCCCACAAATTAAAATGATTCCACAGTAGTCTATAAATATCACATTAATCATCCGAAATGTTGGACATAAACAGTTTAACAGTAATTTCCAGATCTTACCATACTGTTTCTTTAACTTGAGTTCTCCACTCTCCTTGGTCAGCAAACTGTCCACAAAGTCCAGCCATTTTAGACTGGTCTGAGACCTTAATCTGTCCATCAGCCTCTGGTTTAACTGCATCACTACTGACCTGTGGAAAATTTTAATTAAAAGATTGTAAAGCTTAATACTTCCATGAAAGTGATTCTATATATCTATATATATCACAACCATTGAGCATATCATCCTTTGTATGAAAAAATTCCACATAAAGTTGATTGTTTGCCCTCCTTCGACTGAGTGGGATAAGTCTCCCACTTTGTCTGGGTTTTCTTTCCTTCACATTTTTACTATCCTTATCTTCAGGATTTTCTTTCCTTACACTATTTTTACTGATTTATCCAAACATTTGCAGGTAATTGTATAACAGCGTCTTCAGGAAACAAGTGGTGTGCATGTTTACTAATCAGAACATTTGAAATGTAAACTGTAAGTTCTTGAAGATATGAAAAGCTATGATGATGGGTCAGGTGCTGTGTAACATACGGTTAGATACAAGGTCTTTTTTGGGGCGGGGGGGGGGTATGCTTTTAGTTTTTGTTTTCGTTTTTTGGCAGGTGCAAAATTTAGCAAATTCAAGAGAAAATTTTGATGATTGTAAATTTAGTATTTTTCACTGACATCTGAATATGAAAGGACTGGAATTTGGGAATTATAATTTTGGCAGTCTGTAACCAATATCAGCACTCTGACCCTGCAAAATAAACCCACTAAATGGTATGTAGATTCATCATTCAGTACACTTTGGTTCTACAGAGCTTAATTTTCGTTCCAGTAGGAATTTGTTACACTGAAAAATTCAACTGACAACACCTGAAGCCAATTGATAGCACCTCTCTCAATTCTATATACATTAATTTTGAATCCTTGCAAGTTAGATAACTTTATTTTTAGAAAATGACTTGATCCATGGACAATGTACATAAAGGATTGGATGAATTGAATCGTCTGGAACACAGACGATCATACTGACCTGGTGAGGTCCAGCAGAGGTAACACAGGATGTACATAGATATCCCAGCCATGGAGATTCTGTAGCCTGGTCAGCAGACGGATGTAGATTTCTATCACTCGGTCCATTCCTTCCTCCAAACTCTGGAAAGATCAATTAAAATTTGTACAAAAGTTTATCTACCTCATTGTATTTGCTACATGGTCATGATAGTGATCTACTGGTATTCAAACTAAGTTATATTGCAATTTCCAAAAGTAAAATAGACAAAGATACTGTGTGCTGTACTTAGGTTTGGCTTTGGAACACATTGTACACTCATGGTGATAAAATGATAAAAATACTATGTGATACTAACATCATATTTGCCCTTTTCCACACACAATAAAAGAGCCTCTCTGCAATCTATTTCCCCAAAACAGAAGACTGTTGTGGCACCATTTGGAATCTTGCTAATTGCTGAATTGAAGTTGTATTTAGGATAAAACGTGCTCTCGTCTCTCAGATGCCAGATTTTTGTTCCCGTGGACAAGATAGGATGGATAATCCTATCTTCTCCCTGTTAAAAACAAACATGTCATTTAAAGTCATGATCAAAAGCAGCAGGTGTCTAATATAAGAACAAGCATTTTGCATTAAAAATATGAGTCATGTTATAAAATCTTTACAGATAAAGCCAAAACCACTGACCACTGACTTGCCCCCACCCATCCATCCCTAGCATTTTTCACAACATTCATTTTAGGAAATCAAAGCTTTTTAAAATATGCTTTTTCCTCTCTTTTTTCATTTATTCTGTGCAGCCACTTTACACATTTGTGAAGCATTTATAAAGTTTACTATTATTGTATTATTGTCATAATATGGTAGGAGTCAAGTTTTTGGGTTTTTTTTTTTTTTTTTTTTGTGTTTTTTGGGGGGGAGGGGGGTGCCTGTGAAAACACCTGCAGGTAAGAAGATCATAATTCTTTACATGAATAATTCTACTACAAGCAATAGTTTTAATATCATTCATCAACTTAATAACTTTGCTCCACAGAAAGCAACTTTGAACTAAGACTGGGGTTTCCCTTTCCTTTGGTATAACATGTATTATAGCAAGTGTCATCAGTGTATCTAAGATGGTTAGTAAAGAATAATCTAACACAGTATATAAAATGTCAATTTAGTTATTTCACCACACATCTGCAAAATGAGTTATTTTTTTGCTTACAATCTATAATGAAATACAACTCCTGATTTTACCTTGATTTGGATGCACTGCCATGCTGGAGGTACACAATGGCTGTCTCCTATGAAGTACACATACTGAGCACAGGGCACCACATGGCTCATCTGAACTCTCACAGCCTGCAACTACAAATAGTATGAAGTATGAAAGTCTTTCACGTAAATAGTGATACCCAAGCTTTCATCAGACATTGCAGGTACCTTTTTGTGTTGGAGTAGTTTACCTGATTTATACATGAGAAGTAGGCTGCCTCATTTCTTACATTTGTCTTATGGAGTTCATGTCCCTTTGTCAGAGAATCTGAAAAAAAAAAGTTGTGCATGTTAAACTTGCTCTTTGACATCTTAGAATAACCTCAGTTTACAAACATCAATCCTCATTATATTACACATAGCTCAAAAGTCAAACTTGGTTTTTAAAAAAAAAAAAACAACAGCATGCCCCTTGACCTTCAATTCCAGTGGTAAAATGTCCTTATCCTTTTGCTTATCTAATTGGCTTAAAATCATGGACAAATGATAATAATGTAGATTTCAAATTGATACACTGTATTGCCTCTCTCTAAAACAGAATGTACAGTACCCATGATTAACAGCATATCTTACAGAGACATTCCAGTATGGATCTATCATTATTACCTAAACAGTTTGTGATAGGCCTGATGAATGCTAGTGCTCCTTTGATAAACAGGATCTTGACCAGAGTAAACAGAATGGCCAGCAGGTAGTTCACGTCCTCTGAGTAAGGCTTGGATGTTGCGTCTAAGGAAACTGGATTCACCGTACTCGGTAGATCCACATCTGGAACTACATGTGGAGTATTTCTCAGAAGTTTTTTTTAAACAAGAGGGCCGCAGCATCGGCTCAGCCTGGAGTAGCTGCTTCAGCTAAGAATGCAGCGTAAGTAAGCAACTGAATCCCAGTGATTGTTATTATCTAAACAGAAACTTGAAAGATCTAAGCTCCTATCGAATGGGAAGCTGTTCAGGTAAATATATGCCACTGCGCACTGGTTCAAAGTGAAGAGAGATTGTTAAAAAGAATTTCGCCTATATATTTGGCATGGTAGAAATGATTGATCCCTTATGTGGGCCCCAGCATTAACTCGGCGCTGGGGGTCATGATTTGAAGCAAACTTTGTATCGTTGACGTATATCTAGGGAAGGGCTTGTTCTGAACAGCAGTGGTTCTTGGAGAAGAAGTATGTTTAAAAAGATTGTCGCGGCTATATTAAATCTATATGTAAAAGACTTGTGATCCGCCTAGTACGGCAGGAGAGGTCCCGCAGGGGTCATGACGTTTGAACAACTTGAATCTCCACTGAATATGCAGGGAAGCTTTGCTATATAGAATTCCCAGGCTTTTCTGGCGGCCAGTTGGTATGCTTGAGAAGAAGATTTTAAAAGATTGTTCGCCTATATAATCATATGTAAAAGCTGTTTGAATGCCCCTAAATTGGGGGCATCAATTGTAGCCCCCGTGGGTCATGATTGAAGCAAACTTGGAAGTCTCCAAGCTTATATTCAGAGGGAAGCTTGTCAGGATAAATTCCAAGGTTTTCCGGCACAGTGATTCTTGAGAAAAAAGATTTTTAAATGATATTTCGCCTATAGTACGAGTGTAATAGAGCATATGTAAGACTGTTGATCGGGGCCCTATTTAGTGGGCCTCATCTCGTAACGCCCTGGAGGGTCAATGATTGTGAGACAAACTTGATCTCCAGCTATATCAGGGAAGCTTTCATAATGAAATTTCAGCGTTTTGCTGGCACAGTGGTTCTGTCGTAGGTTCTTGAGAAGAAGATTTTTAAACCACAGCACCCTAGTTTTGCATTTTTGTATTTATTTCCCCTTTGAGGGGGGCCTGGTCCTTCATTTGAACAAACTTGAATCCCCTTCACCCAAGGATGATTTGTACTAAGTTTGGTTAAATTTGGCCCAGTGGTTCTGGAGAAGAAGTCAAAAATGTCAAAAGTTAACAGACAGACGGACGGACAGACAGACGACGGACAAAAGGCGATCAAAAAAGCTCACTTGAGCCTTCGGCTCAGGTAAGCTAAAAAGTGAACGTCTACCCAACCTCAAAAGAAACACACATCAGTTTTCCTTTCCCCCTCATTTTGCTTATATACTAGATTACATAATTACATTAATTTACATGTAATTCAAGTTATATTTCTCAGATCTGCCAGAATGCTCCTGGAATCGAGTATACAAAAACTGGCTCCAGCTGGGAATCCAAACCCCCCACTGACTAATCAATAATAATCAATATGTAATGAACTGATAAAAAAATCGTTTTTACACTTATCTGATACGTAATGTAATACAGTTGTACAAGAGCAGCTGGTAACGAGGGCAGTACTAACACTTGATATACATGTACAAAAATCAAAACACTTTTTAATTTCTCTTCTTCCTTCCATTTTATAAAGTTTTCTTTTTTTCCTCAAAGAATAATATCTATGGAATGATTTATTGTTCGTGGGAGACCAATGTTTGTGGATTTCATGGGTCACTCTTACCCACGAATTAATGTCCCCACGAACATGTTTGATTTTCCTTTTATTCTATATAAATATTATGCCGTTCGCATTATTTATCAACTACCCACGAAATTACGTCCCCACAAACCAGCAAAATCTTGGTAACCCACAAACATTGGCCCCCACGAATTAAAATGATTCCACAGTATTACAAATCAATGAAATGTGAACTACCAAAATGTGATGAGCGTTTTATAACCATATTGACATACTATCTCCTGGATCGAATCCAAGACTGTGTCATAAATCTGTGTGCTACTCACCATTAAGATATACTTCACCATGGAAGTAATTCATGACTGACAGGAGAGTACCAATCTTGAATGTCCCTATTTCTTTTTCTGGCCATCGTTTTATGTAAGTCACTACTTCTTGGACAGCCTCTGTATGTTTCTCTACAAGCTGAATGTTAAGAAAATAAAATTTCTAACATCAATCATTACTGCATACTTATACAATTACATGTAGATCGGTTATCAGATTCAGATAATGTTAAAACTATATGGCTCTAAACTATTATAAACAGTTGTACTGTTTTGTAACTACTGTGTGCTTTAATTTCACAATTATTATCAGTTGGTATTTCACGGTGGTCTAAATTTTGTGGATAAACCCATTCGAATAGATGAACTCATATTCCAGATACTTTAAACAGCACTTTGCAATGGGTTTATTTTTGCGATCGTTAATATGATTGTGAATATAGTGAAAATAAAACCCAAGCAAATATTTCCCCCATTATAGTACAGTTGTAATATTTTACGTTAACAAGATATGGCTGTATAGCACTATGTGCAAAGTGTGGGGAAATGTTGGTGTTACTAATATGACCATAACCTTAATTAATGACCTTGACCTTTATCAGTCATATGACTTTCACTTTCACCTTTCAATCCATACAGTACCTAGTCTGTATCTTGTGTAGTTCAAAAGTTAAAACCAAGGTTAATGTTGCAGACAAAGAGACAGACAGTAAGACTAAATTTAGTTTTGCATGCCACCATTCTTCTGTCATGGGCATGGAATATTGCATGCAATTTTCAAGGTAGCAGAATCAATACTAATATCCTCATACTGTGAGATAAAAGTACTCAACATCAAAAGTACTCAACATCATGTGAAGAGATTTAGATCAGAAGCATTCTGTTAAATTCTCACCTCCAATGTATGAATGTAGGTTAACAAGGTATGAGGGTTTTCTGGCTGCAGCATATAAGCATGCTTCAGTAGTGCTTCAGCCTGCTCAATGGCTGTCGAAACAAGAAAGTGATCAAACATGAAAATGTGTTGAACAGTTGGATTTAGTTGAATAGTAGATTTAGGAGACATGCGGTAGATTTAGGAGACATGCGGTAGAATTAGGAGACATGCAGTGTTGTTGATGTGCTTCTCACCTCCTACATCCCGGAGACTTGTTGCCAGAAACACCAGAGCAGGAACATCCCTCCATGCGGGGCCGGCCATGCTTAAGTTACAAGTGTTATCCATTTACTAAAGGTTTTAATTTTATAGTATACTAGAGAGATAAGCATCGTGTTTGGTTACACGTGTATATATTGCACAGTGAGTGACAAGCTTTGGGTGATAATGTTCAACTCTAAGCTTCAAAAGTGGAGAAATTCAAGTCATACGCTGCTCTATTGCTTATATAAAACAAATACATGTATCATACATACCTCTCCAGCACTTCCATCCCATGTTCTTGTTGACATAGATAAGCAAATTTCTCTTTGACGTAATTATCATCTATAATACAATGGGACTCATAATCAAGTGGTCATTAGTAAGAAATGCACAAAACAAAGTTATACTGAATTAAAGATTTTTAATAATCACTATAAATTTTATACAGTTTACTATCGTACTAATCTGTCTGATTTACCTCCTTTGTTGATCAACACTGTCAACATGATAGTCATGGCTTCCTCCCTTTGTTTAGAACCCAGGGGATAAATCAGGGGAGCATACTCTGTCAATGCATCCACATGCTCTTTGTTTTCCCGTAGGACCCCCTGGAAAGTTCCAAAAGATTTAACATATTCTATCTCCCTGTACTTTGTATATCATTCCTGACATCATTTGTAAAGAATTATACATACATTATAATATATACATGTATTATACTAAGGTCTGAGCTAAAATTTATAGTACATGTACTTCTTCGAAAGAATTCAAACATGTACATATTGCAGACATAAAAGACAGCAAGACATAAAAGACAGAAAATGAAAAACATAAGTATCCCTTATCTTACATGGATACTTAATTTGTTGAAATCACTATTTGGTGTCAATTCACCTGAGTATAAACCCACAAGTGGTATATTCAACAGCACTTCAGTGATGTACATGGGCACTGTTATCAAATCAATAAAACCTACTTTTTTGATTTGTGAGGTTTGTCATGATTTAATGTGAATTAATTACTCATGTTTAATGACTTGATTGATAAATTGGTTTCATCTTCTTCCTTGAAAATAGTCCTAGATAACATAGGTATCTAAATCTGATAAACAGCAAACCATTGGTGAATCTGTTAACTAAAATGTTTACTATGCTGTGTATTTAACATCATAAAACATAGTTCTCTGAAAAAGTACTAAGGCTACACTATTAGGCTTATTGTGGTATAGCTAAAATGCACTAAGGCTACACTATTTGGTTTATTGTGGTGATAGCTAATATTTGTCTCATCTGTTTTATAGTTTGCTTGAATGCGAAGGGTACAAGCATCATCAAAAGGAGTCTTTTTCAGTAAATCAATTACATTCTGTTTTATCATTACCTGTAAAAGTACCAGAGCCATGTCTGTTTGCTTCTTCCCGATGTATGCTTTTGCTAGCAGGACCTGAAATGCAAGAAAATGGCCTTAAGTAGAACTACATGTGATCATAAAACTCCAAATAATTATGAATTTTTTTGTCTCTGACGTACAATAAGAATGGTTGCTAAAGAACAAG
>CAJDSM010011756.1:9911-27091 GCA_903981925.1 Ostrea lurida | reverse complement strand
TCGCTATAATGACCAATTGTTTGCATTACAAAGTATCCTAAGTCATATGTTGACTGATATTGTTTCATACCCTTGTATAGACTGTCCATTGTCAATACTAGATTTGAGACGACGGAGTAACCCCGTTTTACTTGGTTTCGACTTACAGGCTCACGGCGGGTGTAGACCGAGTCAGCAGAGGAATACCTTTACTCTACCATGGCACATGAGGATCCTGCCTATCGCTTTTTGTCGGAGGTGCCGTGTTGCCCAGTATACCGATTTGTATACATGTTGTTGGGACTGATGATTACGTTTAACACATTGTTTATTCGGCCTTTATATCTTATACATGACACTATTTGGTCATATTGGCCTTACTCAATAGGTCTGAACCGACTGACCAAGGACCATAAATTTATAAAATTTGACAGAGAGGTTAATGGGCACCATACCCATGCATTTAGTTTACTGCCATACATGCTGGCGGTAAGAGAGAATTATTTGGCAAAACCGCGACACTCTTATTCGTTACCCTACAGTGATTTATAAGTGAGCGCGTGGCGGACGAATGGGGGAGCTGTTATAGGAGCCTCTTTGACAGAAGCCCCAGGCCAGCCCGCCGTTGGATTACCGCTCCCATAGTTTGTATCTCTATTCATACCCCGATGCTAAATAGGTCCGATATCTGAGGCAACAATAGCCTGATATTCATTTGAATTTATCATATTAGACTCTGACTCATTCCGTAACCGCACCGTACAAAAATATATTCATTATTTTCATATTTGGAATGTCACCTATGCCGGTAAGGGTGCAAATTTATGGCTTTTATGTTACGTGCCACGCTGCATGTGACAAGGGACCTCCGATTTTAAGGTCCATATCCGGAAGTCCAGTATTACCGAGCTCTTGCGTACCGGTTATCGGAATTGAGCGATTCACCCCAATTACCACACCTTTACTACCTCCCGAGCATTTCACTAGCCTCCTTAAACACTGTAACTGAACACCGTCTGGTATAACGTCTTTGGTTTGAACGCGGCAGTTCAGACACGGGGCTCGAACTTCACGACTTCCTGATCATGAATGGAAAGTTTATAATTTTCAACAATGTATAATCCGCTCTTGTCCCAAAGATCCTTCACACCAAAAATTTAAAAGTTCGGGGCGTCCATACAACACCATCATACCTTCTAGTTTTGACACACGCGCAAGAAACAGCACAATGGCAATTAGGTCACCTGGAATGATCTTGCAATTTTACGCGTTGCTAATGATAATAAATTTGGAAGTGATTGGGCGTCGGATGTCAGGGTAGGGAAAAGCTGCAATAGAGGTTTTGAAATGTTATTTTTACCCTTGGGCCAAAATGGATGTCGAAAAAAATTTTCAAAAAACGAACCATTTTTCAAATGAAGAAAAAACAATATAGTTTTTAAACTCGTATTACATGCATTTAGCAGCGTCAAACATACAATTCTTGAAACTCGTTCAATCCTCCGCTCTTAATCAACTTCACTCCCAAAGTCTAGATGGTTTAAGTGGAATGGCAATTCTGATACTTTTCTTCTATTTTCTTACTTGGATGTCCGGAGCGTGTTTAAAACTGTTCTTCAAGTGGTGCTATCTTGCACAAAAATACGGATAATCTTTTTCAGGTGCCAGCGACGCATCACCGCGTACTCAAAAAAATGAACAAGAACCTGTTGCTCAGGTGCATTGTGCTGCAATCTCATGATTGAGATACAGGTGTGTCTGTTCAATCTGTGGCAGAATATATTTTGCCTTTAAAGGTCTGAAATCGCAAACTATCTCTTGTTTATGATATCTATTTATCGAAAATATGGAAGAAGTGTTGCGGCCGTACGGCTAGGTCTTGAATGATTCATTGGAGCCCCTCTCACGCTGCATCAACTTTTCCCATGAATAAGAGGATTCTATCTTCCGTCGCTCTCATGTTCTCTCCCTACTCTCATTCATGTTAACCTCGCGGCTTTATTGAGTTACATCTTCTCGCTCTCGCTACCCGAATGCGCCGCGCATCCATTCCCATCCCCCCTATCACTTGCTTGTTTATTACTCTCTTCAGCCAATTATTTTAAAACTAAGCTAGAGAGATTTCAACCCATGACAAGGCACATATATTTTCTTGTACAACCTGCCAGCACAATGCACTGACAGCAACAGGATTTCTGTATTTGTTTGGTTACCCATTTGCCCTCAAAGCTACTGGAGATCCGTATTATTATGCAGTGTCCTACTTCCTGTCGGTGATCAGAAAAATTCCAAACATTAATTGCTGATATATATTTAACAAGGATTCGAATCAAGAGGTGGTATTCGACAACTGCTGCGTAGTATGAGGTGTCGCCATGTATGTCAACGAGTTCCTAAATTTAATATCTTATTCTTTTTCTTTTTTTATTCTTTTGGTTTCCTCTTGGATGAACAAATGTGATTTTTTTTGAGAATTTTTATCGACCGCTGCCATTATTGGCACCAAGGTGGGTAAAATAAAAGAAATTAACAAATGTCAAAAACGCGTTATTGCCACCTTTCAGGACATACCTTACCAATTCTGCAAGTCTCCTTCCTAAACCTTTTTCATTCATTTACAAGCTATTCGTAAAAAATGCAAGTCATTCAGTGACCTATATTGCCATTGGCCTTGTACTTGGGCCGCGTGTGGTCAAAATTAGAAGGTCATTTGTTACGGCATTTTGCTGCTGTGCGCGATCTTTGAGGAACACACTTCATATTACATTTGTTGAACTTATATAATTTAGCCATTCCCCCGGTGGAATCAGGAAAGTCGTGGGACCATGTTCGTAGACCTCCGTAGACTTTTATCTGAACCTGATCCGCCCGCTCACTAAGACCGCTGTCTTGTCATTTTATACGGTTCGTAACCCGTCCAGTCTATTGGGCTTTTCGCCAAAGAGCTTTCGGTAATAACGGATCTATCGGATATGGACCTTTAAAATCGGAGGTTCCCTTGTCACAGCAGGCGATGCAACTGTAAAATAATAAGGACATAGCCTAAATTTCGCAGCCCTCTCTTTACCGGCTCACAATTAGGTCGACTTTTCCCAACTCTATAGATATTGCAAATAGTTTGTATTGCCGGGTTACGTGACAAATGTTTAGGAACAATATTAATCATTCTAATATCACCATGAGTCAGCCTCATGACCAATCGGTGCACGGTCCCGAGAGTTCATACTATATATAGACACTCTATTGCATAAGATCTAAATAAGGTTTATACTATCTTCGTTTGCGACGCACAAATTTTTTCTTTACGCCAGGAAACGGTGGAGTTGATTCTTTATGGCTAGTTTAAAACTTTATATTCGGGGTAGTGCTCCCACCTCGTAATTAAGCCCCGGTGGTATATGGTTGCCCATTACCCACCCTCGTGGATAAATTATTATCGCAAGAGTATTTCTCTATAGCGTCCATTGTTGTGTCAATTTTTGCGGGTTCTAGATCCTTAACCATTTTTCTGATAGGTATCAAAGGCTCGACTAACGCATCTATCAGAGCTCCGTTTTTAATTGGGATATTAAGAGACATTATTAAGAGTGGCAGTTATTTTAATGACGGGGGTTAAACAGAGCTGTGATTTAAGGTGGACTCGTTCATACTTATCTTGGCTCCCACCCGAGTTCCCACAAAAAGCGTCGTGGTCATACCAAATCGAGATAAAATAGGCAACACGCCTCCGACAAAAGCGAAGGCGGAACAGGTCCATGGTAGAGTAAGGATCCATCGTTGCTGACCGGTCACACCGCCGTGAGCCGTAGTCGAAACAAAGTAAAGGGGTACCCGTCAGTCAAATCTAGTATGACATGACAGGAATCTAACAAAAGGGTATGAAACAATCGTAAACATAAGACAGTGATACTTTGTAATCGCAAACAAGGTACATTATAAGCGACCGATAGGAATTTGCGAAAAAAATGACTTTAACGAGATCGTATAATAAACCCTACAAACCATCAACTATATTGAAGTTAGTAGTTGGGCCTCGCTAATAAAAAAGATCCTCATGAACGCATGGCATGACCCTGCGTATAGAATCAACGTAGAGAGAAATACACACATAAGCAGGTACAGTTACTACAAAGAAAGGAACAGTTGACGATTGCAAGATCAAAGGTCATCCTTATCATAAATTGATAGTCTGTACAGATTTCTCCGACTCCTACACAACCGAGAAAACTAAATGCAATGGTTATGATGCACAAACAAGTATAGGGGGTAGGAAGTGAAATGATGGCAGCGTAGTAGATCGGGGGAAGACGGTAGGTGTTGGGTACGAGAGAAACGCTGTGGATTCGTCATCCTTGGTAGCAAAAGATTGATGTTAGAAGCTAACCCAAGTTTATTTCTTAACAGGTGTCAGTAAAAATGTAGAGTTACAAGAGAGATACAGTGCTCACAATTCTTTTATGTACCACTAGGCGTCGTGCTGTTGTTTATGCTTACGTAAAAGGTTGATTTTCTCAGAAATAGCCATGTTTAAAACAAAAAAATGTGACATGAGTAACCTGGAAAACTAGTTTAATTGTGTTCAGAGAAATCTGCTCTTTTAAACGGAAACGATTTACTAGCATATCCAATAATAGGTTAAACAAAAATATGACACGGAGATTTGTTTACACACATGGCGTATTGGAGGTGAGGTACGGTGGTGACTCACACGCTGTAACTCAAACTAGGGATGACGTTCACTCATTCTATGGCCTGACCAATTACAAATAACATAATTAAGGGCATATCTGAACATTAAATTAGGAGGTGGATATAGTCCAAACATCTAAGGCTCTCATAAATTGTGCATTTACCCTACTCTTTTAAGGTTATTCGCTCTACCGGCTTCTCTCTGACAGACTCAAGGGGTTTGGCATGACGGGTCAATAATGGCCAATCAGGATATGTGTTAACACATTTGACAATCTCATTAGAAAGATTTTTCGTTCCTCCACTTCGCTTCGGTCATGTTAAACAAGGTAGAAGAAAAACTAATATGGCTCTCTCTTCCATATATCGATGCTTATGAATTCATGGCCCCATTGTAGTCAGGAGGGACTTCAGGCCTAGACAGAGCAGAGTCCACCACTCAAAGAGATCACATTGTTTCTTCTCTCGCAGAGCGTTCCACACGCCCATGCAGAGGAAAACTCAAATACATGGTATAACTCCCGTCTTTGCTCTCTTTTAGATTCGTGATCATAGCGGGGGGCGCGCAGATGTTCAAACCTACATATCGCACTCTCTCTCCTTCTCTGTATTTAACACATGTCTTAAGGACTTGTATGCATATTTCTAAAGGGGCATGGGACAGTTTTTTGAACTAAAAATGTTAATCCTAGAGATTGCCAATTCTTTAATGTTTTGATCAATTAGCTATCGCTAGAAGGTATTCTAACGCGTCAGCAAAAAATCGAATTTTCGTCATTTAGTTGGAAGTGGAGACAAGTGATTGATATCAGCACTTTACCATTCTTCGGCGTTAGTAAAAACAAGGCTCGACGCATGTTTTTCGCTTTACCCTAATATTGATACTCGCTAGTATCGTTCCGTTTATGGTTCAAGGCAGATTTGTTCACCATTACAAGTTCATTCTTGAAACATAATTAAAGAGTTTCTTAGTGTTTCTCCACATCTCATTTTGTTTTTTAAACATGGTTTTCTGTGAAGCAAATCTTTATGTAAGTTAAAAACAATACTCGAGCCTTGTTTTACATAGCAAAGATGAAGTGCTTGTATCTCACTTGAAACTCAACAAATTAACGCTCCCAATTTTTGCTGACCATTATAGAAATACCATAAAGTGAGCATTGTAAACATTAAAAAGGGGAAAATCTACACAGTTTCTAAACTTTTAAGCTTCAAAACGTGTCCAATGCCCCTTTAAATGATCATAAAACATGTGCACCGAGAGTTCATATCGAGGCTTACATGTAAAATATGGAACTCCCAGTATGGGCTATGATACTCCGGTGACCGTTAACATACCAGTGCATGGGTCATTGTTGATGAAAAAATTTAAAAATCCCAAAAACCTGTGCATACATGTATTACAACATGTTTCCAAAAGACTAATTGTAATTGTTGATTACTGCTTAGAATAAAACAGGAGTTTTAAGAAGAATTTTGGACAGACAGACAGACGAGGGAAGATGACTTTGTTTAGAAAATGGCAGATAACATTGAGTTGCGTGCAGATAAAGTGACTGTATAGACCGAGATCCTTGACATTTAAAGCATTACAAGCTGTAACTGACGGCATTAATGGCACAAGTTAACTACCATAGGCGGCTTAGGGGAGGGGGTGGGGGGCAGGACCCTAGGCCTCCCCCTTTTTCGTGTCCACAATTATGATTATTGCTATAAAAAGTATAGCTAAATACACCCTAAAAACAACTAAAAGCCCTTAAATAAACTCAGGAGCTTTCGGGGGCTTCCGCCACCTGGAAAAAGCTGCATCCCAGATCTCTAGTCTATTTGCACCCTCTTTCAAAGCTCCCCCCTCCCCCTTTCGGCAATCTGGATCCGCCACTGACTAACCGATATAACATATTTATGATGTAATGAAAAAAAAGAATATGGGAATAATTAATCGAGAAAGCAATCCTCAAGTGAGCGTTTCGAATTAACGCCATACTCAAAGAGCACGTTTGACTTAAGACGATTTCTAGTGATACTAGTGTTTGATTATAGCGCATGTGCAATAGAGGAATACAAAACCTAGCAAATAAAACGTGGAGTGTGTGTTACAACATGGCTACCATTTTTCCCTTGTTTGCTCCTGCCCAATTTGGAGAGTATACTCGTGTTGACTCGAGTCCAACAATAGTGTCGGGATACGGTGTTTGGTTAACAATACTCGTAACACGAGTATATCAAACACTAGTATCACTAGAATCGTCTTAATCAAACGTGCTCTTTGAGGCTATGGCGATTTATTCGAAACGCTCATTGAGGATTGCTCTCGATTAATATTCCCATATTCTTTTTTTCATTACATCATAAATATGTTATATCGGTAGTCAGTGGCGGATCCAGATTTGCCGAAAGGGGGAGGGGGGAGCTTTGAAAGAGGGTGCCAATAGACTAGAGATCTGGGATGCAGCCCAGGTGGCGAAGCCCCCGAAAGCTCCTGAGTTTATTTAAGGGCTTTTAAAGTTGTTTTTAGGGGTGTATTTAGCTATACTTTTATACATAATCATAATTGTGGACACGAAAAGGGGAGGCCAGGGTCCCCTGCCCCCCACCCCCTCCCCTAAAGCCGCCTATGGTAGTTAACTGTGCATAATGCCGTCAGTTACAGCTTGTATTGCTTTAAATGTCAAGGAATCCGGTCTATACAGTCACTTTATCTGCACGAACTCAATGTTATCTGCATTTTCTAAACAAAGTCAGTCTGTCCGTCCGTCTGTCTGTCTGTCCAAATTTCTTCTTAAAACTCCTGTTTTATTCTAAGCAGTATCCAATTACAATTAGTCTTTTGGAACATGTTAGGTATACATGTATGTCAACAGGTTTTGGATTTTTAAATTTTTCATCAACAATGCCCATGCACGGATGTTAACGGTCACCCGAGTATCATAGCCCATACTGGGAGTCTCATATTTACATGTAAGCCTCGATATGAACTCTCTGGTGCACATGTTTATGATCATTTAAAGGGGCATGGACACGATTTTGAGCTTAAAATGTTTTAGATTGTAGATTTTTCAATTTTTAATGTTTACAATGCTCATTATGGTATTTCTAATGGTCAGCAAAAATTGGAGCAGTTATTTGTTGAGTTTCAGTGATAGATACAGCATTACAAATTCTTTGCTATGTAAACAAGGCTGAGTATTGTTTTTACTTACATAAAGATTGCTTCACACAGAAAATACCCATGTTTAAAACAAAATGAATTGTGAGAAACACTAGGAAACTCTTTAATTATGTTCAGATTGAAACTTGTAATGTGAAAAAATCTTGCCTTTAAACGGAACGTATACTAGCATTATTCAATATAGGTAAAAACAAAAACAATGGCTCGGCCTTGGTTTACATGCGAAGAATGGTTAAGGCTGTATCTTCCACTTGTAACTAACAAATGACGTTCAATTTTTGCTGTACCGTTAGATAATACCTTAGTCAAAGCATTGTAAACATTAAAATTGGCAATCTAAAATTTTGAACATTTTTAGTTCAAAACGTTGGTTCCATGCCCCTTTAAAATATGCATACAGTCCTTAAGATGTGTTCAATTACAGAAGGAAAATCGAAAGTTTGAACACCCCCACCCCGATGAATCTCACGATCTAAGAAGAGACGTTATAACCATGTATTTAGTTTATCCTCCATGGCTGTGAACGTTGCGGAGAAAACATTTTCTTGTGTGGACATATTGACTCTGTCCAAGGCCTGAACCCTGACACAGGGGCCATGAATTTCATAAGATTTATGGACATCTTAATCATGCATTTAGTTTTTCTTCATTGTATGTGGAAGTAGAGAAAATTTTCTAAGATTTAAAATGTGTTCACTATATGGCCATATTGGCCCGCCCCAGGGCCTGAACCCCTGATCTTCAAGAGCCGTGAATTTCACCTTAAAGGGGTATGGACACGTTTTGAGCTAAATTCTATATTTGCATTTTTAATGTTTCAAATGCTTAATTATGTTATTTGTATTGGTCAGCAAAAATTTGAACGTCATTTGTTGAGTTACACGTGTGATACAGTACTTCCAATTCGCCTCTATGTTAACAAATCCCGTGTCATATTTTTGTTTACCTATATTGGATATGCTAGTATACGTTCCGTTTAAAAGCAGATTTTCTCTGAACACAATTAAACAGTTTCCAGTGTTACTCATGTCACATTTTGTTTTAAACATGGTATTTTCTGAGAATCAACCTTTACGTAAGCATAAACAAAGCACGAGCCTAGTGTACATAATAAAGAATTGTGAGCACTGTATCTCTCTTGTAACTCTACATTTTTACTGACCGTTAGAAATAACTTGGTTAAGCATTCTAAACATCATCTTTGCTAGCCAAGGATGACGATCCACAGCGTTTCTCTCGTCACCCTTGGCTAGCGAAGATGTCTAAACATTAACGTGTCCATGCCCCTTTAAAAGTAGATAACTTGTTTGTGCATCATAACCATGCATTTAGTTTTTCTCGGATATGTGTAGGAGTCGAGAAGATCTGACAACTACATTATATGATAAAGTGATTGATTTGACTTTGCAATGTCAACTTTCCTTTTCTTTGTAGTAATGTACCTGCTTATGGTGTGTATGTCTCTCTCAGTTGATTCTATACGCAAGGGCATGCATGCGTATGAGGACTTTTTAAGCGAGGCAACTACTAACCAAAAAAGTTGATGTTGTGGGTTATAACGAATCTCTGTTTAAAGTCATTATTTTCGCAAATTCACTACGGTCGCTATAATGACCTTGTTTGCGATTCAAAAGTATCAACTAAGTCATATGTTGATGATTTGTTTCATACCGCTTTGTTAGACTGTCATTGTCATATCTAGATTTGACGACGGGTAACCCCGTTTACTTTGTTTCGACTACAGCTCACGGCGGGTGTGACCGACGGTCAGCATAGGATCTTACTCTACCAATGGCACTGATCCTGCCCTTCGCTTTTGTCGGAGTCCGTGTTGCCCTATACTCGATTTTGTATACATGTTTTTGGGACTATGATTACGTTTAACACATTGTTTACTTCGCCATTTTATATCTTATACATGTAACTATTGGTCATATTGGCCTTACTCAATGGTCTGAACCGCTGACCAAGGGACCATAAATTTCATAATTTTATCAGAGAGTGTAATGGGCACCATACCCATGCATTAGTTTACTGCCATACATGTGGGGTAAGAGAAGATTATTTGGTCGAACATTTAGCCTTTTTATGCATACATGTATTTTGCCGTGCTAATGAGGCTCCATGGGTGATATTATCGATTATTTGTTTATTTTTCGTCCCGTCAAAAATATTTCATATTCATATTGGGATGTCACCATTGCCGGTAAAGGGCTGCAAATTTATGGCTTTTATTTTACGTGCCACGCCTGCTGTGACAAGGGACCTCCGATTTTAAGGTCATATCCGGAAGATCCGTTATTACCGAGCTCTTGGCGAAGGAGCAATCACTACGGTAACCTATTATAACGTCTTGGGTTTGACGCGGACAGTCAGAGCACGGGGCTCGAACTCACGACTTCCTGATCCATGAATGGTAAAGTTATAATTTTCACAATGTATATCCGCTCTTGTCCCAAAGATCCTTCACACCAAAATGGTAACAAATGACCTTCTAGTTTTGACACACGACGCCAGACGAAGGCCAATGGCAATAGGTCACCTGAATGATCTTGCATTTTACGCAGTTGCTAATGATAAATTCGGAAGATGATTGGTGGTGTCCTGGAAAGGTGCAATAAGGTTTTGAAATTGTTATTTTTACCCTTGGGCCCAAATGGGGGTCGAAAAAATTTCAAAAAACGACATTTTTCAATGGAAAAACATATAGTTTTTAGAACTCGTCTTACATGCATTTTACGCAGCAGTCAAACCATCTTCTGATTCATCCTTTAAATATACAGCAATTTTTTGGAATTTTCTTTTTTCACCTTGAGGGCAAATGGGGTACAAAACGATGAACAGAAACCTGTTGCTCAGTGCATTGTGCTGGCAGGTGTACAAGAATATATTTCCTTTAAAGGTTGAAATCTCAACTATTTTAAATATATTTGAAAATAAAAAATGATAGGGGTCGGGATGACCCCTGGATATAATTGGGTCATTCCAAACAATATTTCATAATTGTTGAAATATATTGAAAACACAATTGAGGCGATGACCATTAAGCTATACATATTCTTGCTGCATATAGGTATTAATATTCGTGGCATTGTCAATACGGCGTCAGACTTATGTTTGATAAAGCTTGCAGCTTGAGAAAATGAAACAAGCGCCTATGCTCATGTAGTAAGGCAGTAGATCTACGTAAGCGGATCAAAAAATCTGAATGTAATCATTTTGTAACTATGCTATTGTTCAGCGATTTACTGCAGAGTGAATAGGCACCAAACTGGGTCCAGGAGGCGGATCTGGTTATGATCCTATACAGGCAAGGCAGATGGGGGGGGGACCAGTTATTAAACTTGGATGACTGTAATTAAATAGTTGTACATATTTTGATTATTAACAGCGTTTATATCATTGTGTTGTCAATTATTTCACGTGTCTTGAAGTGAATATGAAATTGTATCCTGCTTTTCGTTTTTGATCAGCGTATTCTTCTTCTTCAGTCTTCCTTCTTCCTGTACAAGTGCAGACCTTCCAGGGGAGTGTAAATATGCACTGACGCATGCTAAGTACGGCTAAAATTCTTTCGGCAAATTTACAGTTAAAATATGGATAAAACACTTCGGCTGGTGCCTTACTGACTGGAACATGCTGTCTGGGTGGAAGTCAGCAGCATGCGGAAGGCCTCGATGGAACTAGCCATCTTCACTGAAGATGGTAAGTTATTCCAATACACATATTTTAAAATTTTCTTTGTTATCAATTCTTTCTTTAACAACCAATGACCATTGTCTCTAGCTCCATCTTTATTACATAAACCACAATTTTCTCAATTAAATTTCATGCTATCTTTCCTTTTCTGTTGGTTGTCGTTTCGTCATTTACTGAATGTTTTCTATATTTAACAGAAAATTCTTTGAAAGCATAAATAATTTTTGAAAATTCTTCAAAGAAAGTGTAAATTACTCCTGTAAAGAATACAAAATTAAGAGTAGAGCAAAAACGGACCCCTGGACATACCAGAGGTGGGATTAAGTGTTAAGGAGGAGTACACATCCCCTGTCGACTGGTCACATTTTGATCAGGTAAACAGAGTAGTCTGTACTAAAAATCAGTGTGCAAAAACGGCTTCAGTTGGTATGAAGACCCCCAAAGGCGAAGATAACAAACAGTTACATGTATAATACTGGTGTTAATCTAATACAAATAATCATAATGTCAAATACATGCACTTGTGTAACACCTTTGGTAACACTGCATATCTACCCAAGGAAATTATACAAAGTTAAAACAGTTAAATACTACTCGAACACTCTGACCATTCAAAGGTAAACAATACCTTGAAATCTAGAGTAATCTAAAGTTTTTAAATGTATGCTTACACTGATATACATTTGCAATGACACACGTCAGATAGCATTTTACCCAATAGCAGGTCATACTGACAAACTAGATTGTTATTTTTTGAAATGCTGTCTTTAAACGTGATTGCTGAAACCCATGCAACAACAATGTGTTTGTAAGTAACCTGCCTCGATTCAAAAACCTGACCATACGCAGAGCAAGCTCTTGCGTATCGAATAAGTGAGAGATATGTACATTCTTTTCGATAATAATTGAATTTATGTATTTTCACTACAAATTCCATGGACAATAGAATTTAATCATCTAATGGTTTAGATTCCACTACAATACAAATTCCCTCGTCTTTTAGGCTATGTTTTTGACGTCCTTTTCGCAGTCGAATTCCGGTGTTTTTCTTGTACCACACCTTAACGTCTGCTAGTGTCTGAGGAAGATCCATACCTCGTGTTTCAGGTAAATACAACATGATGATCGTTACGATAAAACACATGGACGCAAATATTGTCCCAGGGGCCCAAGGTACAGCTCTTGTCTAGAAACGGAAAGTGGGGCATCACAGTTCAAAAACGACATTTGGCAATACAATATAACAGAAACATCAAGCTTGCAATTAAAGTGTACTAGGTAAGGGGAAATTACCAAAGTGCCTGCAAAAGGAGCTAACATTGCACCGATTCTAGACAGTGTTGAGCACGTTCCAATACCAACATTCCTTAAAAAAAAGAAATGTACATGGCTGTCTATAATTTAAAAAAAAGAAAGAGCCATTAGATACTAAATCTTAGCTTAGTTACCAATTCTAGTTATATTTGTTTATATACCGTAATACCTCAGATTGGTGGGGTACAGTTCCGGTGTGAAGAGAAATAAAACGCTAAAGGATCCTGTCACAGACATCTTCCCACTGAATGTTGCGATAATTGAAAGCAAGACAAGAGTTTCATCTCCATCTGAAATACATGTATTGGAATCAGATCGTGTATAAACGAACTAGAAGTGACGTAACTATTGATATCACAGAAAAATAAAGAAAGCACATAGTTAAGGAGATAACCTGAGAAGTATTTCAGAAGAGTCGCAAGTGCCAAAGACGTCCCTGTTATCGTGTGGAAAATAATTGAAGTTGTTCGTCTGCCTAGACTATAATGTCAGAAATCATTTAATTAGTGCTGCAGGAAATGAACATAAAAGATTGACAAATCACTGTTTATAAAGTACTAAAATACTTCAGAAATGCAAACAGTAGAAACTTAAGTGTGCAATTGTTTCCGTTAGCATCAGTGTATTTGTTTAAAATCTAAATAAATGTTTTGCATTCCGTCGTTACAGAAAACAAGGTGGTTCATTACGCCGAAATTTAATAGCTCAATAAAACACACCTCGTATGAAGTTTGATTTCGTTAAACTCTGAATTATTGTATGCGACTTTTTTGTTGTGGATTTTTTCCCTGAGTGATGATAAAAGCTAGGTGTTTTGTTTGCAAATTAGAGGAATTAGAGTTCAAATTTCGCTATGATTTTATGCACGATATAAATATCTAACAAACCATGGCCCTAACACTATGGTATATTTAAAGATAATTATGAAAATTAAAAATGACATTTGTTATCTATGGCTAAATTCTTTCCAAAAAAACTTGTCAATTAGGAAAAGGAAATGAACAGAAATGAAATTCAGAACTATTTCGATTTTTCAAATTGAAGCAAGCCCGATCGGAATTATTAATAAGTAGTCATAGAGACCATTGCAATTATAAAACTACATTCCCTATGATGCAAAATAATTTAGAAAAGTATTGCTTATAAAGAAAACTAATTTCTTTTTGAAAAATGCACCAGATTAGCAAACAATGTGACTATTTTCGTAATTTCTATTAGCTTTCATCAGTATCGATTCTTTTTCCTTTTGTTTGGTTTAAATCTAAAAAAAATCAAAAAAAAAAAAAAAATCCGATATTCCTGGTTGGTCAGTTTACTTCAATTTCTTTTCAAAGTGCACTGTAGTGATGTGTCTTGTTCGACATGACATGTTGATGAAAGGTTTTAGTGCTAGGTTTGAAAAACATAAACAAAAAACCATACCAAGTTTATAAATATTTTTAATAAAAAATGAATGCGGGAGCCCTATAATAATCACATTGTCCGTCCGTCTGTCCGTCAACGTTTTCGTTGTGACGCAATAACTCAAAGAGTTTTCACAGTACAGTTCTCAAACTTTCCACAAACATACTCAACACTAAAACGAAGACAATTCTGGGTGATCTATGTATCATGAAAAAACATATTTCTCTCTACAGTTATATAATGGACATTCAGTTAAGAAAATGAAAATCATTCTTTCTATACAATTTAAATTACATAATTCTCATATTCTTAACTTTCTCTCTAAAGGAATTCGTGACCAGTATTGTTTGTGACTATATTCATATCTACCTCTTCGAATTCTTACGGTCATGACAACTTATTCTGAATTCAATAAAGCCTCTCTTAATTCTAGAGATTTACAAACATGTACTTTTTCCATTAGTAAAATTATTCTTTAATACATAAAATAAGTAGATAGTTTCCTGATTTAAAGACACTCTTCGCGTTGCTTTGACCAAATAAAGTAAAAATTGTTTTCTTATTATGATTCTTGATTTGTTTTTTTTAAAAGACGATAGTTTATATGATTTGCAGTTAGATATCAAAATTGCCATTTTTCTCTATTATTTGTATATTTTTGTACAGCATTTAATTATGACTTGAATTTAAATTGATATTTTCTGTATAAGCACTGTGTAACAGGGATGAATTCTGACTATTTTCCTAGTCTATTGCTCAAATTAAATTAGAAAAGATACTTTGTAGACTATTGACAGGAACTGGGGTAATCTGCCTAATTCAGAAAATTATTGTCTGAAAATTGGTAACTTTTTTTCCAGCGCACCCAAGAAGGTGCTTACAAAACTTAATGTTTAGATGCTCTGCCTCCCCAATTCTTTTGAGACTGATGTCATTATAAATCTCTGTCTTTTTCTAGTATATGACGAGCAGAGAGTATCCCCATATCTTCACAGCCATTTACAATGCAATAGGTTTAAATAAATGGTCAAAAAGATTGTAAGGCGTTTTTAATATAAAGGCATACGGTACCAATCTTTTATCACCAGATGCGCATTTCGACAATTAATGTCTCTTCAGTGATGCTCAAACCGAAATGTAGGAAATCCTAAATGTGATTTACGCTATGAATTATGAATTCTTTGCATATGACACCTTAGTGAACTGTTCGATCTAATAAACATGCTCACAAAATAGGTTTCAAATGAGTATACCCTATTCATTTGTCAGCGAAAATTCTGAAATGGCGTGCGCATTGACGGAAAAGCTCTATGCATTACAGAAGTGCGGTTCTTTGATATTTGGTTATGGAATTTCGTAGCGCATACATGGTATGTTTCTGCTAGGAATAAGGGAAATTGTCCACCCATGTATGTAAATATGAATGCTAAAGGTTCATATATGTTGGTAAAATTTATATAAGTATTTTATTTGTCCAACGTATTTGAAAACATATACTTCAGTGTCAGATACAGGAACATTTCCATAATTTCTTTACCTGAAATTTGCTATGGGTATAAATAAATGAAGTATCTGTTTCCATAAATGCTTATTCTATGTATATAATAATTCACAATTTAATATAGTTTAACAAATACCAGAACTAAACATTACTGTATCAAATATACAGATGTCACTTTCCTTTGATACCCTCTACGGGGCCCTTGCTGATCATGTCAGTTTTCTAGTCTTTTCAGGTTTTATTAGATATTTCATTTGGATTTTTAAAAAAAAACATACAATAATTGAGAGTTTGTGTCGCTCTTTCGATGGTGAAATAATTTTCATAACGAGATGTAACTAAAGGAAGTTAGGAACGATGATTTAAAAGTAATGTAGTTTTTTATCGTGTTCAAGGGCATCACGTGGTTTGCTAGATCCAAGGACCAACGATTTTTAGGTAAAAGCAAGTTTAATTCCGGGGTCTGATGTTACAATTTTGGTACACCTTACTCTGCTACATTTGAATTTTTTGCAAAATGATGCAGATAAAGTAAAATTTCAGCATCAGAATGACGATTGAAATAGTGTATAATTATGTAATGAATAGGTTCGATTGAGATATGACGTCATCGAATGAAGCGATTTCTAGTATTTAAACCAGCATAGTTCAAATGCAAACGTCGAAATTGTTGAACTATAGAGAGAGATCAATCATGCTGTGTAGAGGTTCAAGAAAACGAAATAATTTCTCTTTTGCGCATGGTGGGTCGAAAAGCAGAAGACTTTTCGAAAATCGTCACTCCAAAGAGCTTCTCGCATCAAATCACAGGCTTACTTGCGAAGCGTCAAGTATTCCAGTACAAGTGATATGTACTCTACGCAGGACATCAAGAAAAAGTTCAGGAATCGATTTCCCGCCAGAGAGGTAGAGGTCAAGGTCAATCCAAAGTAGGTAACAGTGTTGGTCACCCTGAAAAGTAAAACATATTCAAAATCACATTATTACGATAGATATTTCATAATGATTGGTAAAAGCAAAACATAAATGATAAAGAAACATATGGCGTTTAACGAAGCTTGAGCGATATCATTTCCAATCTTCAGAAGTGTGTGCAAGCGCGCGTGAGTGCGTGATCAGTAATTGGTAAATTATACAATAAAGAATTGAAGAAGTAACATAAAGTCCGCGTGAAAGAAGTACAGCAATAGCGCTTTCATTAAATGATGAGAGAGAGAGAGAGAGAGAGAGAGAGAGAGAGAGAGAGAGAGAGAGAGAGAGAGAGAGACGTTTGTGCAAAACCTTATAAACGATATATACCATGTGAAGCACATCATTATGGTTACGACGAATATGGATTTGTGCTTAAAGATGGTAATTATGGAATACTTCTCCACCCTAAACGTGTCAAGCTCGTGGACCTTTTCCAACAGTTTATCACCA
>CAJDSM010011755.1:24340-37699 GCA_903981925.1 Ostrea lurida | reverse complement strand
CTGCTATAAACCAAGTGAAGGAAACATAAGGACACACACTCACACAACAGTACAGAGTACAGAACCTCTTCCACCCAAAGGTAGACACAAACAAATACATGTACCAACAGAATAGCGCGGGGCCTCTACCATTCAACCAAAGAAAGGAATTACACTGAAACACTCACACAACAGTACAGAAATGGCGGAGGCAGTCACGATCCTAGGGGCCCTCCATACATGTGTCAATGACCTTGACAAGCAAATATATGGTTGGAGAGTGGAGATCTCAATAGTAAATACAAGAGATTAAACAATTTTTAAAAGGGTGGAGGCAGTCATGACATTCTCACAACAGTACCAAACGCTTCCACTTCCTATATACTAATAGATAGGGACGTGCCGCTGGAATAGGTAGCCTTTTTCCTTTTCAGAATATATGACAAGGTATAGAAATCAGCATGAAACATTAATATATCATTTAATTTTATTTCACGTGATCACCTAGCGCCGATTCTCATTGGTTAAAACACCTTTAAATTTACGTACCTGAATAACAAGTAAGACTAATGGACATTGTTTTGTTGTTGTAATATAAAATTAAATGATAAGAAATAAATCTTATATTTTTTGGGTGATATGCAGGTTAACACCGAGATTTTTCATCTTTGCGCATTGATGAGTATTACCGTCTAAATTTCGGTGATACCTGCATCACCCGAAAATAATATAAATAGCCTTCTAATCTGCAGCTGATGAATCTTACACAAGTAAACATAGTTAATCCGGTTTTAATTAGATATTATGACAGATTCAGTTGATAGAAAGGAACTTTATGACTATACTGACGTTATTTGTACATGCATATAATTGTGGTTTGAGAGAATAAATTGAATTGAATTGTTCATCCCTGTTTTGTTTATCAGCAGCAGTTCCCATGACTGTCATATGGGAAAAGGTCACCATTTGAAAAGAAAATTATATGAATAGGTATACATGTACAATTCTCAGATCTAAAATATATGAAAAGGGTGGGGGGTCTGCAATTTCAGTGGCCCTTCCCTACCCAAAAAATTATTAAGTGCCCCCCCCCCCCCCCCCGAGCTCGCACAACAGCACAGAAACTCTTCCATTCAAGGAAGGAAAAGTACTTTTACAAGAGCACAGGACTTTGGAAGGAAACTTACACGCAAATAAACAACAGCATGCATATGGGGATATGTGAATGTTTTTCTGATGTATTAAATGAGAATTTCATTACGTGAACACGAATACGTCTTGTGGTATATGCTAATTTTTGACGAATTTAAAGCATGCACTGTCCTTGGCAACAATTCCATACTCATGTGCAGACGTACTGCAGTGTACATATAATTAGAAAAACAAAAAGATTCAAGCCTTTCAATCAAGTACAAATATGTCGGTTACAATGCCACCTCTTACATGTCGAAATATCACAGCCTGTTCAAAGGGGGTCCCTCCCCCAAATAAATAACAAACACAAAAACAACCCCTCCCCCCATTTCATCGATGAGCACTCTCTGAGTCACTCATTGGGACAAACCAAGAGAACAAAAGAATCCAGAGGAGGGCGCTGCAGTTACAGAGAGATACGTAATATGGTGAGATAAAAAGAAACATTACATTAAATTCAAAAATCTCTCTTTTTCTCGTCACCTGTTTTTCCAGCTGACATTCTGTCACTGCCGTTTCACAGCGGGTCCGTAGATATGATATTTCTGTCAAGTTGCTCTGATTCTGCTGTCTGATCTGTTTGATCTCTGGCGAATATACAATGTAGGTAAGAAAATGTAGGCCTAAATTGGTACAAAATCATTTCAAATCGACCAGTTTTCTGCAGTTGTTACCGTATTAAAGATGATTGGGAAGTATTTTTACGCTGTATACGTGCATCAATGGACAACATGCATTGTAATTCTAGCAGATTTGTATATTGTATTTCGGTACATGTATGTGTATCGTGAAATACGATTCGTTAATTAATATGATAATACTATATCTCACTATGTGATTACATAAATTCTCCGTTGGTCATTTTTTGTTTTAAATCTGATGTACCGTCTCTCAGTGTCTCCGTTGTATGTGATGGGGCTACTGCGGCTCTGCCCACTGCAGCTTTAGGTTTAGTGGATTTTGTCGTCAGCTTTTGGATTTCAACAACAAGTCTGGACAGGTCATCTCGACTTACCAACAGCAAATACTATATAGGTAAAAAAAAAATTTTTAATGGCTTACTTTATTCCCAAATTAGAGAGAGAGAGAGAGAGAGAGAGAGAGAGAGAGAGAGAGAGAGAGAGAGAGAGAGAGAGAGAGAGAGAGAGAGTTGGGTCCTCACTTTTGATCCTGATCACCAATTTTTAAAATATACTACAAAAATATTGTCAATGTCTTCCATATCTGCTTCGTACTTGGATATTTTATTGGACGAGAGAGCGAGAGACAGAGAGGTAGGTCAGGTGTATGAAGAGGGAGTTATAAACACTGTTAAAGGTAGAATCTACAGGATGGGCTCAAGGCGGAAATCAGGAAGGAAAGAAAGGGGGAAAAGAGATGTACCTCTCGGCTTCCGGTCCAATGGACCAAAGGCATATGTAGATAGCCTACAAAGTTCTATAGTCTAAACTAGCCTCTTACATAAAGAATATTCTAACTGTGACTCGGTCCCCGTAACCGGGTCCGGAGGACATAGGCCTAGATCTGTCATTTTAATAAATAACGATAGAACGTTCTACCTAACATTCATTTACCTGTGTTGAATTTTGATGCTCTGCCTTGTCCTCTCTATACTTTCCCCAGTCAGTAAGTATCGATTCATACTTTGTATTTACTTCAGAAACGAAGTGGCTCTGAAATATGACAAAAGTTTTTACTCAAGTTTATGAAGTTATGTAAATTTAACATTCTCACATAGGCCTCTATAGTATGCATTCGTTAATTATGTTCCTTTATACTTCGGACTAATCTTAGTTTAAACGAACCAATGCATTTTCGCTTTCCTCACTAATCTTTGCCATTTTAAATTTCCCACAAACGAAAGAATTTCACAAGCGGTAACGTGAAATTTCGCCCCCTAAGGGCGTTTCGGCCTCAGCACCGAAGTTGTAAAGCTCGTGCTTCAAATCACGACATAATGATTTATACGTTATCTAGATAGACAATCCAGGAAGTTTGAAAAGGGGGGGGGGGGGTCGCAATTTAAGTAACCCCCACCCCCGCGAAATAAAGAAGTACGTGATTGGAAAATGATAGTCTCTTAAAAGTCTTTTTTTTTAAAGAATCAAAACTGAGTCCAAGTGACTCATACAGGTCATTTTCTGCTAAAAATAACAATGTAATGCATTTATCTGTATTTATTTCCAAATCTAAAACGATTGCGTCCCATATTAATTTTTGGCTTCCTCAGGCTGGACAACTTCATAAAGTTTGAACTATTGTAACTTTCCAGCCACATACAGTCATTTTTAAGTTGCAAATTATCATGACCATTCATATTTCTTTACTTTTTAAAAAAAAAAATATTATTATATTCGAAAAGATATCAAAGATGCGTGATTTGTGAGCAGTGACGGATCCAGGATTTGTCGAAAGGGAGGGGGGGGGGGTGTTTTGAAAAAGGACCAGTAAACTATATAAGGTCTGGGATGAAGTCAAAGTGGCCCAGGGCAAAGCCCCCGGAAGCTCTCGGGTTTTTAATGCATTCAAAATTACTTTTAGATGTTAATTTAGCTAGTATATCTATACATGATAATTAAGTTGTGTCACCAAAATGGGGGGCCCCCTCTAAATCCGCCACTGGTGAGAGAGAGAGAGGAGAGAGAGAGAGAGAGGACGAAGAGAGGAGAGAGAGAGGAGAGAGAGAGAGAGAGAGAGAGAGAGAGACAGAAGAGAGAGAGAGAGAGAGAGAAGAGAGAGTGAGCAGAGAGAGAGAGGAGGGAGAGAGAGAGAGAGAGAGAGAGAGAGAGAGAGAGAGAAATCCCCCAAATGGACGCTACTAAGTTTACCCCTTTAAAATATTCAATAAATGGGGAGGGGGTGGAGGGTATCAACTCTCCGTATTCCTCTCTCTACCTAACATCTGCCACTGAATTTATATATGAATTAAGTCAGTATCATCGAAAAACATCCTTTAGTTTGAATATTTATGCAGGTACACCAAGGTTTCTCAATGCATGTGCAACTTGGCCCTGTAGAAAAAAAAAATTAAGATATTGCATATTTTGAAATATACCTGTATATACAATGAATGTCGAAAATATATATGATCGGCGTGTTAATATTTTTATTGTACACTAATTTTAAAAGTACGTGTTGGTTATATAGCTCTAGCTGTTTGATTTATTTCTGGGATGATTTATAGATAAATAATCCGTTAACTCAACTGTTTACTTTCCTGTCATTTTCATGCATCTTTGCTAGGAATGGATGGAAAAAAATATTAAAATTCTCCGTTAGGTTGACTTTTAAAATTTTGTAGATCGATTACATGGCATCTAAGTCTAAATCAAGATTGAGCCATTCAATGCTAATGACAGATCTCTATGCAATTATTTAATCTTAATTATGTCAATTGCAATAATTGGTTGCAATGATCAAGTTTTATCAAAACTATGACATAACAAAACTTGGAGATTAGAATGAAAGTTGATAGATATAGATCTACAAAATACAGATTCTTCTTCGCAAAATAAACCACATATGATATTTTTATAAATATTCATAATGCAAAAACGCAAAGTAATGGGCGGGCAAGACATCGTAGGGCGGATCGTCTGAGTGCAAAACATCTATAGGGGCGAAACGTGACTCACCCTTTCTAATGTATTCCGAACGGCACAATGTCGTATTTTTAAGGAAATTGAATACTTCACTTTTTGACATGCATTATCATATCAATATCACTGTGTTATCGAAACCATGCTCCATGAAAAATATATTTATTGTATCAATCAGAAACTATCAAATATATTTTCCTTTTTTTTCTCATTCACTGCGGTCCAGTAATTCAAACAAACGAGGAGTTCCGCATAAATATTTTGCATCGAGATAGCGTTGTTATATCAGGTGTATTTTTGGCACCTATGACTTATGACCGATTTTTACCTTACTGTATATGACTGCATAGCACCATGAGTGATAATAGAAGAAAAAGATACAATCCAGGGCAGCGCGCGCGGCCAGATAACAGTGAGAACAACCACAGAAACTCGTCTGCCCCTTTGCGGGGATCCAGTCGGAATAGCAATTCACAATTCAGCGTAAGTTCTGAAAGGAATTTTGGAAATTAGTATAGTGCACGATTTAGATTGAACAAGTGTGTTCGTTTGAAAATGTAATTGGTACTGTATCTCACAATATTAGTACAATTCGATGCACTTTACTCCTTCCCAAAAATATATGTTCAGACCTGTTCCAGAATCCACACGTGCTGGCTGCTCAAATTTACATACTTATGAGTGCATATAGCCATAATATAGATTAGCTAGAAAGCAATTCCCTTGCATATTTTTCCGTACAGTATGAAATCTATTGGTTAATACATACAACAGTACTCTACAGCAACAGCTGTACTGGTTTTGTCTTATGCAGACTAACACAAATAGTCCTAAAGGAATATATACATGATTCAGATTGCCTGCATTGAGGTACATTGACACTATGATATATGATCAAAATTTGGGTAGTTTGATGCATGTGATACTGATTCCCATTATCCGAGATGTCTTGGATTTTATAGAGCTGTTCTCTGTCATAAGATTTTTTGATTAAACAAGAACATATTGACAACCAGAGCTATGCAAAAGGTACTTGTGCAATAGATTTAAAGGCATATTGTCTAACAAAAATCATCAAAAATTTTTATTTCACTTAGATATGCATTGAAATCGTAAGATTATAATGATATTAAATTAAATATTTGTTACCAATATGATTATTTACTGTTATTCTTACTCCAAAACTAATAAAATTCAAGTTTCGTTTGAATTCTTTCGGGAAGACAAAAATTCGAATTAGCCCCGCCTTTATTCATATGACCCCTAATTTGAACTCGTTCGGAAAGCTATTCGCGCGTGCTCACACGCAGTTACCAAGGGGTCTCAACGACAAAAAAATCTCAAAATGACTAACAGCACAATGAAAATTCAAGTTTTCAAGTACATATAACTAGGAAGTTAAAAAAATAATACAGCAGTTCATAGAATATATCTAAGTAATAGAATGTGTATTTTTTCTTCAACTGTTAAACTTCGCTGCCTATAGATAGCATTGTGACGTCTCTCTGACGTTGTCTACAGTTATCGGAAACGTCATCAGAATCTTGGTATATTCGATAATATCAGATTCTCTGGGCAGACAAACTTCACAAAAACGACCATTATATCTTTCTTTTTTACAATTACCATTTTTAGTCCTTTTTAATCTTTTTAACGTCAATACGCATTAGTTTCTGCTGATGAAAAAACATCAAAATGTGATTGACAAATATGCCTTTAAGTTTACACCAGTATACAAGATACACTTGATTCTTTATTGACCAATCAAGGGCCCCAGAAGGCATGTTTTTATATACAAAGGTGTGCTATAATAAGTGTTATAAGTGAAAAATCAAAAGGTACTAGGAGTCTAGAACCTACTACTTTTGGTATGGGGGTGATGTCAGTATATTGTCAGAAAGCATTGTACATGTAGAAGGCATGTAGAGGGTGCCAAATTTTGAATAAAGGAGCCAAGGAGGACTAAGAGTCGACAGGCATTTTCACCCTACCAGTTACATTTCATGCTGTAAATCTGACTCTTGTCTTAGAATCTTATGATAATGGTAAAGATCCTGGTTAAGTGGTTTAGTTGTAAAAAGGTGTATCAAAAGTTGTGGAGGTGAAATGGATAGGATCATCAGTACTTGGTGGGTAATGTACATTTACTATTTGATGAGAAGGTCTGGCTTTTTATGTTTTCTCTTTTCTTGTGTTCTGAACAAGGTGAATGACATCTGACATAATTGCTAGTACAGTCAGTGATTTTTTTTTTGTTTTTTAAAATACCACCCCCTCCCTTTGATTTAGGAAAAATTAGCAACATTTTCCTCATATTGGGAAAAATCAGTTGTAGTGCATTAGAATGATAAAAAATGCATAAAATAATCGATACCTCCATTGTATTACCCCTTTTGCATGTGCATGGGTTTGGATTTCTAATAAAACTGGAATTTAAAAAAAACCTGTATTTTCTCTTTGTCAGAAAAATTAATTTATATATGGTGACTTATGTTCACAATTTCTACTACATTTGAAATTGGGGAACAATAGATGTAAGATTGGGAAAAAATACCCAATTTTAGGGAGAGGGAAACCACCCATTATCGGTGGCATTTTGGCCCGGAAAAAAATCACTGACAGTGTGGCACATTCAAGTACAGTGAGCACATTTAAGCTACATTGTAAAGAGTGAATGAGTTATGTCTACATTCCTTTTTACCACAATGACAGTCCCTGAAGCTCCAGATAGTCTTGATATACTATAGCATTTTCATATTATAATGATTGAAGGCCATTATGGTGGAATTGGAGTTAAGTTGTACTGCAGTGGCAGGTACAAAATATTTTTAAGGGATAAATGAGTCCACCCAGGATTGGTTATTTCTCAGCCCTCTGATGGGAGTTCTTCTGGTGAATTTTGAATTATTTTATTTTTTAGATTTTGATGATGATTTTAAAGTTGAGGAGGTAGACATTGAATCTAACTTTGCTGTAAGCATGTGTTGAAATGGAAGCATCTTATAAATTCTCAAACATGAGTCTAGTAATGCAAATGCTGTATGCAGATTATGACATTCATTTAGAACATGGTGAATTTTATATTGATGTGGACATTTTGGACAGCACAACTTTGCCATGTTACGTGTATTATCGTTTTGCAACCCCTGTAATGGAAAATTAACTAAAGTTGATTGATGTGCTTTCAATTTTATATTGTTAATAACTTTTATTGTTTAAATTTTATTGTACGACCTGAATTCCACTACCCCTTTGGTACCATGTTAATAACAGAATGGCTCATATGGAAATTTATTTTCCCCACAGGCGTTGATGGGCTATTTTTAGAATGGGCATTAAATTGTTCACATAATGCAGTGGGTTCTTATACATGAACTATACTATCAAGTAAATATCCTCTAAATGCCCACTGCGATTCCAAGTTGCCAGTCCACTGGGGAAATTGGGCATTCAAAATTCCACCTGAACTGTATTGTAACTTGTAGAATCTAAAAAAAATTGTATGGTGTACGAGTAACGACGTAAGCTGCACCCACTCAAATGAAAGGCAAGTATGGGAAATCATTATATATATGTTAGTGATCAAAGAAAATACACAGCATCAGTGCTACAAGATTTTTTTTGCTAATGTGGTCTATATTTTATGTAATTTGCAGCACCAGAACGTGACTAGAATGAATAGTTATGACCATGTTCGTAAAATTGTTCAGGAGGAAGGAAGGACTGCTAGAAATTTAGTCATCTACAACGTCCCGGTCCGACAACACCCAGGTATGGATCATTATCAGTTTACACACGCTTTATCATGATTGGTTAATGTCGCACCAGTCCATTGTTAGCCTTACATGTATGTCATGGAAAAACGTATAACTTACACTGCTGACAACATTGCAGGGCTAGGAATGATTAGTTTTATTCACTGGTCACTTGGGGCCATCATTTTAAATTTTGAAAGTTTTACCATCTTCGCGAGCCAAGGGTGACAATCCATGGTGTTTCTCTTTAGTAAGTGAATCGGACACGGTTTTCCAGCTAGGATTTCAGAGGGGCAGGGCGCATACAGGGGCAAACAGGGCACTCTGGTTTGAAAAGGGCACATGGAATATCATCTGCATAAAATATCTCGGTTTTTTGTACATGTGTACATATGTAATCCATGCATAAAGAAACGGCAAGCATTTGTTTTGAGTATACCTAACCAAAAACAATAAACAAAACATGCATACAGCCCAGAATAGCATAATACTTTATGAACTGGTTAAATAACATGTTATTTAATTAAAAACAGATCTTGAAATATTGTTATAGCATGATTGACAACCATATTATTTACGGTAGAGGAAATTCGAGTCGGCGATTAGCGGTGACATTTCGCCAGGTGCCAGTGCTTATAGAAAACCTTGTTAAAGGCAGAGGGGCGCGGCTAAGAGCAGGCAGGGCGCAGCGCCCTTCTATTTATGGCTAGCGGGAACACTGGGACACTTGGCTAATGAAGATGAAGCTTTACAGTCCCATCAAACTAGTGGATATGAAAACGACTGGCCCAATTTCATATTAGATAATTTTGTACAGAAATGTAATCATGATTGACTTCAGATTGAGTCTAATACCCTGTTATTCAAACTAACATCAAGAGAGGAATTATAAACATGTCGTTGTTTGGGTTATTGATTATCCTTTAGAGAAGTTTTCACTCGTATTGAGGCAATGCAAGTTGTAGGTGAAAAGTGAAGTGCCACAAATTTAAGTATGCTTTGTGCATATGGCCGTAGCAGTGAGGGTTCTTTAACTTGCTAACACCTACCGTAACATGGGACCTCAGTTTTTAGTGAATTGGAAAGACCTGTGATTCTCACTTTTAAATCATATAAATGCTGTCAGAGCATTTGGTGAATTAAGGAGCTGCAATACGTCTGAGGCTTGGGGTGGCTATGGTAAAAGTGGGTTCAACTCACAACCTCCCACTTACAGTGCAAACATTGTAATTTTACAGTGCTTATTCATGTTTTTTGCTCAACCTTAAAAAGTATTTGGCATCAACTTCACCTTCGTGTCATTTGTGAAGTGTGATTTCACATATTAATAGTTTATAAATTCTAAAATTGACACTAAAGGTGCACGTTCCTACAGTGTTCCAGCTAGGATTTCAGAGGGGCAGGGTGCATACAGGGGCAAAAAGGGCACTCAAGTTTGAAAAGGGCACATGGAATATCATTTGCACAAAATATAGCCTTTTTGTACACTCATTCAGAATACATGCAAACGGCAAACATTTGTTTTGACAAAAAAGAATTTAAAATAAACAAAACCTGTACATGCACCAGAATAGCACAGGATTTTATTAACTGAATAAATAACATCTTATTTGATTAAAACAGATCTTGAAATATTATTAGATAGCATGATTGACACTCGTGTTATTTCCTGTAGAGGAAATTCGAGTTGGCGATTAGCGATGACATTTCATCAGTGCCAGTGCTTATTGAAAGCCCTGAGGTGTCAATAATGGCTAATTATCACCTCTCACCCTGACTGCATGCAGATTAAAGATATCCTTATTGGATAATTGGACACGACCTCTAGGCAATTTATGGACTACTGATTGTATACAAAACATTTTTTAATCTTTTTCAAAAAATGTACAAGGGCATACATGATTCCTTCTTGAAGGCAGAGGGGCGCGGCAAAGGGCAGGCAGGACGCAGTGCCCACTCTATTTATGGCTAGCGGGAACACTGTTCCTAGATATACATGTACCGGTACTCACTTGGAACTCCTCTTGAGGTTTGCACCTTGTTGGAAGTGTAGGGGAATCATCCAAGAATGATGATTGTTTTGTTACGTACATCATAAGACCACCGAACACTGAGTGGCAAGAAATGAAATACATGTATACAGCATTCGTGATTTTCATCTGTTACAGTCAAAACTTTTGACGTCAGGATGCAATAAGCAGATGCTAAAACAGCTCAGATTGTAAAGATATCTCACCATGCAGTCTAAACAGCACAGAATGGAAAGATGTTTCACCGTGCGGTCTAAACAGCACAGAATGAAAAGATATATATCTCACTGTGCGGTCTAAACAGCACAGATTATATAAAGATGTCTCACCGTGCGGTCTACCGAGAGGAGGAGGCAAACAATATTGTAAAGTCTCTCACCGTGCAGTCTAAACAGCACAGATTGTAAAGATCTCATCGGTGGGTCTAAACAGCACACAGTTGTAAAGGTCTCTCACCGTGCAGTCTAAACAGCACAAGATTGTAAAGGTCTCTCACCGTGCGGTCTAAACACGCACAGATTGTAAAGGTCTCTCATCGTGCGGTCTAAACAGCACAGATTGTAACGGTCTCTCACCGTGCAGTTCTAAACAGCACAGATTGTAAAGGTTCTCAACCGTGCAGTCTAAACAGCACAGATTGTAAGGTCTCTCACCGTGCAGTCTAAACCAGCACAGATTGTAAAGGTCTCTCACCGTGCGGCTTAAACAGCACAGATTGTAAAGGTCTCTCACCGTGCAGTCTAAACAGCACAGATTGTAAAGGTCTCTTCATTGTGCGGTCTAACAGCACAGGTTGTAAAGTCTCTCATCATGCATCTAAACAGCACAGATTGTAAAGGTCTCTCATGTTGTCGGTCTAAACAGCACAGGTTGTAAAGGTCTCTCATCATGCTGTCTAAACAGCACAGATGTTAAAGGTCTCTCACCATGGCGGTCTAACACGCACAGAATTGTAAAGGTCTCCACCGCTGCAGTCTAAACAGCACAGGTTGTAAAAGGTCTCCTCATTGTGCAGTCTAAACAGCACAGATTGTAAAGATGTCTCACCGTGCGGTCTAAACCAGCACAGGTTGTAAAGGTCTCTCACCGTGCAGTCTAAACAGCACAGGTTGTAAAGGGTCTCTCACACTGCGGTCTAAACAGCACAGATTGTACAAGGTCTCTCATTGCTGCAGTCTAAACAGCACAGATTGTAAAGATGTCTCACCGTGCGGTCTAAACAGCACAGGTTGTAAAGGTCTCTCACCGTGCAGTCTAAACAGCACAGGTTGTAAAGGTCTCTCATCATGCTGTCTAAACAGCACAGATTGTAAAGGTCCTCTCACCGTGCGGTCGAGAATATTTGATATGCATCCGCCTATTGCGATGTGACGTCAAATGTTTCAATTGTACAGTACAAATCACGATTCAATAAAAAAAAGAAGTAGACTTCAATGATCCCAATATACTTAATAAAAATTTACCGGTAGCAACAAATTCGTTTTTATTTAAAATCGATGAAGTGAACACTAAAATGCTTATTTTTTTTATATCAGTAAGGAGGAAACTATATAGGATATGTACTGTGTGAATGCAGTTGTGTTCAATCCTTTCTAGATGATTTTGAAGCTTATTTAGAACTTGAACAAACTATCAGCTATAAGCATTAAGTTATTCTTCCACTACATTAAAAATCCTCATGAAGTATGCTGGTGTGAAGGACTGTAGATCATGCCCTTTTGTATATCTGAATCAAACATTCCCAAGTTGCATGGATCCAAGGTTTTTTGTATTCTTTTATTCATATTAGACCCTAGGGCTGGAATTGGAGATCAGATTTTACAATGATACATGATGAAAGGGTTATAAATCTTAAAAAAAAAAAATTATCCAATAAACCAAGGCAAAGTTTAAATACTATCAATATAGAAGCATCCCAGTATTGCACAAATTCAAGTTATGTAAAATTTAGTTCCATTATTTCTAGGGTGGGGTTATGATATAGGTCTTTATATTTTACATTGGCATATATATATATATCGAAGGTAAATCTTTTAGAAATTACGGATGAAGAACAAGGTCAGGGTGACACGGGTGAGCATTGTGATCATGGGCCTCTTGTGCTAATTATAAGCGAAACTGACATGTTTTAAAACTAGGTCATTTATAAAAGTAGTGAATCTTGTTACTCTCTACATGCGGTAATAAAATATGTTGCAACAATGACTATTTTACAGTGATGCGTTCAATTACACTACATCAAAATGCATCAGTTCGTACAGCAACCACTTACCCTGGGTAATTAAACCATACTAAAAGCATAAAACTAATCCATAGGGAGTCCGTAACCCAAATATGATGTGAGTATGATAGAAATAGTTCAGGCCTGTGTTCGGGACAATTCTGGGCAGATATTGATTTTATTTCTGTATCAATACACAATGATATGCTACACACTAACATTGCTGCAGTACTCTTTAGATAGTCTCCAGCATTAGACAGTTTAAGTTGGAAGCAATTCTTCTTCATTGCATTGGATCTTGTATTTTTTGTCACCATTATTGTATGCATATTGTATGTGGGAGGGAGGAGTGTGGTGACATAGAATAGTCTGTGTGTACTGTTAGGAGAGTTTGGCTTGGGTCATGAGGCTATCACGAAAACAGCTCTCTGGTAAGTCTGTCAGAAATCTGCCATGATTCTGAATCGTGAATCTGGAAGTTACTGTAACCCTTGTTAATGAAATCACTTGCTTCCATTATACACAAGAGTTGCGATTTGTTTTAGTAGATTGGTTGTACAGTCCCTGAAACGTTCTACTTT
>CAJDSM010011755.1:12958-23526 GCA_903981925.1 Ostrea lurida | reverse complement strand
GTTTTTTTTCTTACCTAATATTAGTATGTATTGGATACAATTATTTATCTAATTTTTTTTTTTTTACCTTATGATAAAATATATCTAACCCAAGTGGAAAAAATCCGAAACATTCCGAATGATTAATTCATATTGCGTTCAGCGTGCGGTCACCGTTCACATTGCGGTCCGTTCGCAGTTAGCGTGCGGTCAACGGTCACCGGTCACCAAATTGCGGTCACCGTGCGGTCTGCGTGCGTGTGGTAAAGTAGAACGTTTCAGGGACTGTATATAGGCAGTGTATGACGAGCTATTTTTAATGTCCATAAAAACTGCATTTTTAATGAAGTTTGATGGCACATTTCATCATTCATGTACATGTTGTGTACTTGTTCGAATATAGAATTCCAGTTGTTTTAATTTATCGCAGTGCTGTAAATTTAACTCAATTTGATTTGCTTTTAGAATACCACAAGAGGCCATTAAAAGATCAGATTCAACAGAAGAATTCCCGAAGTAAATCACGATCTGTGTCTGAATACGACACCAAGAGTTTCCAGGATCTGACGAAATCTCCCAAATCTGATTCCGGAACAAGGAAAACAGACCGGCGAGCTCGCTACTGGAAGTTTCTGTTTGACAATCTACAGCGAGCTGTGGATGCAATTTATGATACGTGTGAGACAGATGAGAGTGTTGTAGAATGTAAGGTACGTTGAAAAAGATATGTGGTCTTATCTCAAATGAAATCAAATCTCACAAGTAAAGCTTTGGCAAGTAAATTATTGAATTCATATAAAACAACTTCAAGGCTAATATATTTGATACATATTACGTAATTCCATGTTTTACAAATGTCCGAGATCTAATAACGCTGGAGAAGTATACTCTATTACTTGTAATGCTATGTTCACTTTCATTTGCTTTCAAGGTGAATATAATATTTTGATTTCTGTAAATTAGGACTAAAACGGGGTATTTTTTATGTATTAATTATTACTGGTCGTCGCACAATGAAAAGATGTGAACTCACTTTTATGAAAAAAGATGACTGCCAACACAAACTACTTTTGATGAATTTAGTCTAATGAGGACATTACCCGTTATACAGAGGAATTACCGTATACAGAGGAATTTACCCATTATACAGAGGAATTACCGTTTTTTATTTTTAATAAACAAAGGGGAAGGGGGGGGGGGGGGGGGAATTACCCATTTATTACAGAGGAATTACCCGTTATACAGAGATATACCCGTTATTTACAGTGTTTACTTTCTTAGGTAGCTAAAGCATCGCATTTACCATTAAAAAAAAAAATGCTGAATAGTATGCATTTCTTGAATTAGAAAAAAAAATGCAACAAGGAAAATGCAGTTCACACCATAATCTGAAATGGTGTTGAAGATTTCTGGTAGTCTTGAAAATATTGGTGATGAATAATTAAATATCTATTCTCCTGCACAGAAATCTTGTTATACAGTGAAGGGAAATGATCAGATTCTTCATGTGTTGCTGGGGTTGTGACCTTAAACAGGAATATTGTCTATGGATTAAATTTCCACAGATAGAGAAAATATTATTATGAATAATGTATAACAAGTGAATTATCGTGAGTTATAGGGCGAACGAGATAAAATTATAGATACAATGTGGATTTCCCTGGTTTATATGAAATATGATTATAGTAGGGAAGTATCAAAGAAATGTAGGCAGTTATTGATTAAATTTGTGGGAAAAACAAGTTATTGCAGATCTAAAAATTGTTGTGATCATTTTCAAAAGCTTTGCCTTGGTCAACATTGTTGAACAATGGTTTTTGGCTGAGTGACAATTTTACATTGCCCAGTAACCCTACAAAATATGTAATATTTTTATAATGCTCATGCTAGCTGGTTTTATGAGTATTAAATTGTTTTACTTACATACAGTACATATATTGATATCTTAATAAAGGGAAGTTTTTTTTTTCTCAGGACAGTTCAACTTTCGTATTTTCTATAATTTCACGGGGTTTTATTTCATGACAGGAAGTGATCATGATGCTGGACAACAGCACGCGGGATTTCAAGTCTCTGATAGAGCGTCTCCACACAATGAAGGCTTATGAGGACGCCACCAAAGAGGGGGACAGGTAGGGGCATGAGCCACATTGAAGATATAATAAAAAATTTAAAAACTGGGCTTGCATCATTCATTAGTCAAACACTTCATATATTTTCCCATCAGTATCATGTGTATAATTTGCAGTTGGAATTGAACAGCAGAATAGCTGCAAAAGTACAGTATGCAAGTCATATTCTTGCAAGTACATTTTCTTTGTTGGCCAGCTTAGCAAATCAAAAAGTACTGGGCTCTGTTCTAGATCATAGCAGCTACATAAATCAAGATAGTGCTACGAAGTTGAACAAACATCTAGGCTAGCCTTATGAAGGAATAGCAAGCATTTATTCGTACAGTGCATTCATTAGACCTAGATATCTAACTTTAAGTTAACAGTTGGACTGCAATCTTGAACACAGTCCAGGTGATTTATAGATAACACAATATTAATGCATCAGTTACAATTTTGACAAGGAATTAGTACAAAGATTCTAGAGGAGTAAAGTTTTGTAAGATGTGGTTAGATATTTGTGTTTGTATCAGTTGATAAAAGTTCTTCATCAGGGGTTCCCAAAGTTAACTATCTACTTTTATCTCAGGCCAACGTCAATAGCTTGGGAAGTGAGGAAGATGTCTCCAGGAAAGACCACCAGTCAAGGACAGGGACCAGCTAATACTCCAACAAGTCCTGCCCAGCGGGTGCTGCAGTTCACGGACCAAAATAAAACCGAGTAAAGTTTCCAATCTCAATTCAGTTTAAATAGGATGGATGTAATTAGAATTAAGTGACATCAAACGAAACAAAAGTGGAATAAATCATGAAGATTTAGCATTCTCATACACCAAATACTCTATAACAGGAAATATTTGCCCTTATTTAAGTTTTGCCCATTATGCTCCAGTTAAAATGGATAAGTTTCAATTTCCACATAACTCTAACGTAGGGAAAACAGGTTTTGGTGAATTCAGATTTGGATGAAATTATTTTTCAATGCATACATGTAGAGGCAAAACTGACATGAGGAAAAATTTCTCTGGTACATAATAATGTGAAGGGAGAAGGTGCTATTCTGCTTGGGTGATAATACACTGTAATGATTTCATAGTGATGAAGATGAAGTCTTTATATGATATTAATTTAGATTTCATATTATATGATCACAGAAATAGCTACACTTCATGTAGTTCTGCTACATACATGTACAGTGCATTATAATCATGCACGTGTATGCATTGTACATAATTATTGGAAATAGTGATACATGCTAGAATACTACAGAATATATGCAGAAGTAAAGGTGATATATAGTCACAAAACTATAAGAAAAGAAAATATGTGAGTGCATGCAAAATTGGGTTGCTCCATATTGCTGCGTTTATATTGTCTTATTCAAATAAATCAATATCACCAGACACAGACATTTTATCTCATTATGCAAACAGTTTTAGGCGTCATGTTTGATTTCATGTAATTAATGTTTCAGCTTTCTAACATTCATCTTACGTTTTTCAGAGAGGGTAAGGGAGAGGGCAATAGTTGGGCTGATAAGGTCCGAGGTAAAACCACCTATGCCTCTCCCCAGACAGAGGGGTTCAGCACTCCTACCCCAGGCTCTCCACAAATGCAAATGTCCAACTCCCCTGTGTCCCCAGGGCCGGTCCTACCCTCCCCACCCCCAAGACAGAATGGGCACATGGACGATGTGGACACAGATGGCAGTACTACCATAGAAGGTTAGTCAGTATTGTTTTGCTGGGTTTTAAAGATTACATTTTTATAAATGAATGGTAGCCTTTGTTGCTTCAGGCCAAAGAAAATAAAATGTGTGTTTACTGTCATCCGACCGAGCCTATTTTTTCACCCCGACCCTAACATTTTTTATTGGAAAATTTTGTAGTGTTCCAAAAATGTTGTCTCTCTCCAGAGCTTAAATGACTATTACCCCACTTTTGCATAAGATAACAACATTTAGCAGTTGACAGGCTGTTTAAAACTGTAAACATACAATAATTATACATTTATGATAATACATACATGTATAACAAGCATCAAACATACTAAATACCAAATGAATAAAAGAAAAGAAAAGTAAAAAAAAAAATAATAAAATCCTACCTACCAATCGTATTTTTTTCCAGCAGGTGACAGTAAACAAACATAAATTTTTTTTGGCCTTGGAAAAAATTTATGTGAAATGAACTAGACTTGTGTTTGTTACTGGACCTTAGAGAAAAGAATATAGTACTGGTATGTTCTTGAAATTTGCATCCATCAATTAATCAGATGTAAGGGTCAGTGAGTAGAAAAAGTGGAATTGGGTCTCTAGAAAATCTTGACAAGTAAAAATTTCATAAACCTAATAATGCAGGGGGATCAGGGGGTTATAGTCTTCTACTATCATGGCTGCCTTTATTAAAAAAATTTCTAACTTCATTTTCTTAAAACTTGAGGGTGTACGGGGCCTGTGAAATCTATTTCTATTAATGCTTATGCTTTGCTAATTAGGTGGGGGTGGTGTAGCTTCCCCCAATCCTATGTACCCATGATAAGTAAATTTCATGGCCATTTGTTAAAAAATGGACATGTAGGAGAAAAGTTAATGAAGAGCCTTGTTGATCTTTGGTTCTTGCCTCCTATTTATTGCAACAAATTGTCTGTATGTTTAGATGACAATGAGGGCTGGGAGACTGTACAACGACCAGCTAAAGGGCGTGTCAGAAACTCCCCCTCCCAGAGGTCACTAGAGAACCTGTCAGGGGTCGGGAAATCGCCGGCCAAACTTCAGCGTACTTACTCAGACCCCCACACAGGAGGACTTAGGAGACCTCCATGGAATCATGGGGGAGGAAAAGGAAGGACCCCACCACAAAAGACTGTGATCCGGTCCTCCCAGGGGGACGGACGAGACAGCGAGAAAGAGAACCGCCCCCAGTCTCTGACACTGACCAAATCAAGACTTGATTCCAGCAGAAGTGGTTCAACTGGATCGCTAAGTAAGCCCACAATATCTTACAGTAGCACTGTACAACAACGTAGTCGATCTCCACCTAATGTACAAAGGAAATCTCCGCCCACTGTACCAACCAAGCAGGGCAGGGTTGATGGGAGAGAGGTGAATTCTAAACCTGAGGTGCTACCGCCGGAGGTGAAGGAGGAGGTGCAGGTGAATAAAGCTGTAGAGGGGGGCAAAGCCGTGTCACCAGTCCTGGAGGAATCTGCTACAGAGGATGACGAGGCTATGGTCATTGATAAGGTTAGAATGCTCTCAAAATAATGTCAAATCCCTCATTTTTGTGGATTCTCATTTTCAATGTTTTCATGGTACGAATTTCAATTCTCCGAAGAGAAGCTAATAACCATAATGAATGATAACTTCACAATTTCAAGACCCTGCATTTGTACTTGTCTCCGATTAATCAACATTTCAAAAAAAAAAAAAAGAACATCCGCGCAGCAATTTATAAATCGGCGGATTAATATAAAATTTTAAAATTGTAAAAAGGAACTATTTGTCCGTATACTGGAGTTGAGCCTGTTTTTCTCAATCTACAAAACTTTGACTGCATGAAAATATTTAACATATTAGTCCGGTATGTCCTTAAAATTTCTGAAGAACATTTGGTCAACAGATTAATAGTGTTTGACTGGAGAAAATGCTATCTGACTTGTATTAGATTTCTCAAAAATGTTATGAGTAGTCAAAATTTGAGAAAATCTTAGACTTAAGTCCAAGTTTCCACTTATGTTTTAAATGAAATCAATGATGAATACAGGTTCATGTATACATATCATCTACTTTTTTTAATCTGCATGTATCTTCCACTCTCTCATAGTTTATTATTTTCTTCATTGATTGTTCAAAAAATGTTGTATGATCAAACCAAATGGTATGATATCATTTTCATTTCACAAAGGAACAGTATCATGTTTTTAGATGAAAATATGATCTATTGATAAACTAGAATAGGTACACTTCAAATACAGAACATGAAAATAACATGGAGCAAATCAAAGCAATGTATTGTATTACAAAGAAACATTATAGGCACTGGTCAATGCAATGGAGGAGGAAGAGGAACTGACCAATCAGCTGGAGGAGGAACAGCAGCAAGCTCTACAGACCGCGATAGAGGAGGAGGAGACCTGGCTGAAGGAGCTCGCCCGCGAGGAGAACACTGTCATCGACGTGGAGACTGAGACAGAGACAGAAAACGAACTCGGGGTGAGTGATCAGGGACAAAGTGTGAGTGATCAGGGACAAAGGGTGAGTGATCATTAACAAACTCGGGTGAGGGTTCCAGGGACAAATTCAGGCGTGGAGTGGTCTTACAAACTCAGGGTGAGTGGTTTCATTGACAAACTCAGGTGATGGTCAGGGACAAAACTCAGGGTGAGTGGGTCAGGGACAAACTCAGGGTGAAGAGATCAGGGACAAAACTCAGGGCGAGAGATCAGGAACAAACTCGGGGTGAGTGGTCAAAGAGATGAGAGGGGTATACCCAGAGTCTTTCTTGATTTAATTGACACAACAATCAAATTTCACGGTGCTATACAAATGCTATATTGATTTCATGTAATTAATGTTTCAGCTTTATGAAGTGTTATAGGCATTGACATACCGGTTCGTAAGTAACAACTGTCCTTTTTTATCTATAGAGAGGGATTAGTGATAGTGGCACGGGGGGAGAGGAGGTATTAATAGTGGGAATATCTCGATAAGGCGTCCGAGGTAAAACACCTATGCCTCTCCCCACCGTAGTTACAGAAAGGGGCTTCAGCCATGGGCACTAGCGCCTACGATGGAAACACCTTGGGCCAGAGCTTCACCACATCATGAAAAGAAAAATGATTTACTTCAAGTGTTTTCACGTTTTCAAAATTTTCTTAGCTCGGCAATCCTGTCTGAATTCAGCCAAGCCATAAAAGTGCGCAAAAGGTGGACGTACCTCTAAGAATAAACTATAGATAACTATTAAACCTAACTGTACCGCTTACATGTAATTATATACAGTCATAGTTATTGAAATGGAAACTTTCGCTGCATGGTAACCGCATTATGGAGGCTAAGTACGGAGCACTCGCGAAAATGATGCATGTTAAACTGTAGTGTTTTACTTGCACGAGAAATTCGAAGACTACACGAGTGTGAGCCAGTACTTTCATATTAAGAACGTGTAGTTAACAGTATCAGTTAATTGGTATAATTCGACCTCTATGGAGTTTATAAAGATATACATTTTGTTTATAAAATACTGAATGGCTAGCCTTGTCTGCTTCAGGCCAAAGAAATAAAATGTTGTTTTATGTCATCCGACCCTCCTGAAGAATTGTACAAACTATAGTCGAGTATCGCTCAACTCGGGACTTTTTATAATATCTAGCCCCTAATTATTTCTTTTTCAAATACAGTACACCTCTGACACTCAACCTTATATACTATTAGATCGTTTATGTTTTAGGACATAATTTGTCACGACTGTTTTCCAATAATGTCGGATGATTCTACTCGCTTCAAGCACAAGAGCTTAAATGACTATTCCCTGAAATGACATTTTAATTTTTTCTCTCCTTTTGTTGACAAATAAGGCATTACCTAAATATTAATAAGACAGTACAGGTACAAAGTTGAACATAAGTGTTGACTTCTTGTCTGGTTTAAACTGTAACATACAATAATTCTACATTTTGATAATACATACATGTATAACAAAGCATCAAACATACTAAATACCAAATGATAAAAGAAAAGAAAAGTAAAAAAAAAAATAATAAAATCCTACTACCAATCGTATTTTTTCCAGCAGGGTGCAGTAAACAACATAAATTTTTTTTGGCCTTGAAAAAATTTATGTGAAATGAACTAGACTTGTGTTGTTTACTGGACCTTAGAGAAAAGAATATAGTACTGGTATGTTTTGAAATTTGCATCCATCAATTAATCAGATGTAAGGTCAGTGAGTAGAAAAAGTGGAATTGGGTCTCTAGAAAATCTTGACAAGTAAAAATTTCATAAACCTAATAATGCAGGGATCAGGGGGTTATAGTCTCTACTATCATGGCTGCCTTTATTAAAAAATTTCTAACTTCATTTCTTAAAACTTGAGGGTGTACGGGCCTGTGAAATCTATTTCTATTAATGTTATGCTTTGCTAATTAGGTGGGGTTGGTGTAGCTTCCCCAATCCTATGTACCCATGATAAGTAAATTTATGCCATTTGTTAAAAAATGGACATGTAGGAGAAAAGTTAATGAAGAGCCTTGTTGATCTTTGGTTCTTGCCTCCTATTTATTGCAACAAATTGTCTGTATGTTTAGATGACAATGAGGGCTGGGAGACGTACAACGACCAGCTAAAGGGCGTGTCAGAAACTCCCCTCCAGAGGTCATAGAGAACCTGTCGGGGTCGGAAATCGCGGCCAAACTTCAGCGTACTTACTCAGACCCCACAGGAGGACTTAGGAGACTCCATGGAATCATGGGGAGGAAAAGGAAGGACACCACAAAAGAGTGATCCGGTCCTCCCAGGGGACGGACGAGACAGCGAGAAAGAGAACCGCCCCAGTCTCTGACATGACCAAATCAAGACTTGATTCCAGCAGAAGTGGTTCAACTGGATCGCTAAGTAAGCCCACAATATCTTACAGTAGCACTGTACAACAACGTAGTCGATCTCCACCTAATGTACAAAGGAATCTCCGCCACTGTACCAACCAAGCAGGGCAGGGTTGATGGGAGAGAGGTGAATTCTAAACCTGAGGTGCTACGCCGGAGGTGAAGGAGGAGTGCAGGTGAATAAAGCTGTAGAGGGGGGCAAACCGTGTCACCAGTCCTGGAGGAATCTGCTACAGAGGATACGAGGCTATGGTCATTGATAAGGTTAGAATGCTCTAAATAAGTCAAATCCTCATTTTTGTGGATTCATTTTCAATGTTTCTCTGGTACGAATTTCAATTCTCCGAAGAGAAGCTAATAACCATAATGAATGATAACTTCACATTTCAGACCCTGCATTTGTACTTGTCTCCGATTAATCAACATTTCAAAAAAAAAAAAAAGAACATCCGCGCAGCAATTTATAAATCGGCGGATTAATAAAAATTTTAAAAATTGTAAAAAGGAACTATTGTCCGTATCTGGAGTTGAGCCTGTTTTTCTCAATCTACAAAACTTTGACTGCATGAAATATTTACATATTAGTCCGTATGTCTTAAAATTTCTGAAGAATTTGGTAACAGATTAATAGTGTTTGACTGGGAAATGCTATCTGACTTGTATTAGATTTTCAAAAAATGTTTGAGTGTCAAAATTTGAGAAAATCTTAGACTTAAGTCCAAGTTTCCACTTATGTTTAAATGAAATCAATGATGAATACAGGTTCATGTATACATATCATCTACTTTTTTTAATCTGCATGTACTTCCATCTCTCATAGTTTATTATTTTCTTCATTGATTGTTTCAAAAAATGTTGTTGATGAAACCAAATGGTATGATATCATTTTCATTTCACAAAGGACAGTAATGTTTTAGATGAAAATATGATCTATTGATAACTAGAATAGGTACACTTCAATACAAACATGAAAATACATGGAGCAAATCAAAGCATGTATTGTATTACAAAGAACATTATAGGCACTGGTCAATGCAAATGGAGGGGAAGAGGAACTGACCAATCAGCTGGAGGAGGAACAGCAGCAAGCTCTACAGACCGCGATAGAGGAGGAGGAGACCTGGCTGAAGGAGCTCGCCGCGGGAGAACACTGTCATCCACGTGGAGACTGAGACAGAGACAGAAAACGAACTCGGGGTGAGTGATCAGGGACAAAGTGTGGTGATCAGGGACAAGGGTGAGTGATCATTAACAAACTCGGGGTGAGTGATCATTAACAAACTCGGGGTGAGAGATCAGGGACAAACTCAGGGTGAGTGATCATTAACAAATCTCAGGGTGAGTGATCAGGAACAAACTCGGGGTGAGTTGGTCAGGAGCAAACTCAGGGTGAGTGGTCATTAACAAACTCAGGGTGAGTGGTCATTGACAAACTCAGGGTGAGTGGTAGGAACAAACTCAGGTGAGTGGTCAGGGACAAAACTCAGGGTGAGGAGATCAGGGACAAACTCAGGGCGAGAGATCAGGAACAAACTGGGGTGAGTGGTCATTAACAAACTCAGGGTGGGTGATCAGGGACAAACTCGGGGTGAGTGGTCATTAACAAATCAGGGTGAGTGATCATTAACAAACTCAGGGTGAGAGATCAGGACAAACTCGGGGTGAGTGATCATTAACAACTCGGGGTGAGTGATCATTAACAAACTCAGGGTGAGTGATCATTAACAAAACTCAGGGTGAGTGATCATCGGACAAACTCAGGGTGAGTGATCATGGACAAACTCAGGGTGAGTGATCAGGGACAAACTCAGGGTGGAGATCAGGGACAAACTCAGGGTGAGAGATAGGGACAAACTCAGGGTGAGTGGGTTGGAA
>CAJDSM010011754.1:39782-66708 GCA_903981925.1 Ostrea lurida | reverse complement strand
CCACCTTTTCGTTACCAGAATTATGATCATGTATATCAAGGACTGTCTTCGATCAAAATACTAACTGCCAAAGCACTTCACTACTCCATGCTGAATATATATATATAGGTCTAAATTTTGCAGCCCTTCACCTGCAATGATGATGTCTCCATACGAGTGAAAACAATCTCCAGCGGAACGTTAAACAACCGACGCATGCGCGGGAACTTCTGCACAGTAGCCGCTATGAATACTACAGTGTACTTCCACCAGAAGCAATGGCCCTGTGACCAGGATATCGTCTGTTTGCGACTATACTGTTTTGTAAATTGCTTTGTTTAACGAACTTCATCATTCTATCTTTCAGTTTACGTTTATTTTATTTTTGTATGCAACATGAAAAAAATTGATTATAAAATTCTGCATGTTTATTTAAAAGAAAAAAAAAACAATCAACAAACAAAACAAACAATACAAAACAAAACTTGATTACACAAGAATATACTTTCTAAAATAACAAAAAGACTGAGTAATATTTAAGTACACCATCTTGATATAAAATTCAATAACTCTGTATCATCATTCCTCTGTACTGCACGCCATCTTTTGGACCATTTACAAGGCGTTTACGTTTTAAGCTCTCTTCCTCGTCTCCTACGCTTAGAAAAAAGAAAACAGATCGACAACAAACACCTGATGAACCAAGGACAACAACCACTAACCACAGCAGACAGCAGTTTCATGGTATTCAATCCCATAACGACGTCCTCTCAGTAAACAAATGACTCTATGTACCTGTAACTTGAAAAATAAGGCAAGATAACAAAAGTGATCAATGTCGCAAGTCTAAAAACAGAATACAAAAACAAGATCTAGATTGGCACCCGACCCCTGATACACCAGGGCACAGGTGACTGAAGTTAAGCATCCCCTATCGACCGTCTATCCACTCTCCTCCTCCTTCCTCCGTTTGTAGAGGAAATTAGATGACCGTCATGGGATGCCTACTTCAATTCACCTGATCCCTGGGTATCCAGGGTCGTGTTCCCAACTCAATCTTGTTTTTGATCTGTTTAGAACTGCGAACCCATTGATCACTCTTCGTTATCTTCGCCTTTAATTTGCATTTCATGTGACAAAGAGTCCATGTTAACCTGAGAGACGTCTTCATGGATTGCAATACAAGAAAACTCGTTCCTGACTTCTGGTTACAGTGTTGTTTCTGTCCTTGGGCATCACGTGTGTTGCGAAACCTGTTTCTGTTTCTAAAAGCGTAAGAACGACGAGAAGAGAATAGCCAAACTAAACAGCCTTTAAAACGTACCCAAAAGAATGCCAGTCAGACTAGAGAATAATGATACATTATCGAATTATCAATCATTGATACATTAAATGATTAGTACTCAATCCCTTTCTTAAAGTATATACCTTGGTAAGTCAGTTTTGTTTTGATTATTTTGTTTTGTTTGTTGAGTTGTTATTTTTTTCTTTTAAATAAACATGCAGAAGAATTTCTTATAATCACATTTTCATGTTGACCAGATTACAAAAATAAATAAACGTAAACTAAAGAAGAATCTAAGTTCGTTAAACAAGCAATATTACAAACAGAGAGTCGCAAACAGTACGATTATTCCCTGTCACAGGGCCATGCTTCCTGGGTGTAATACACTGGTAGTTATTCATACGGCTACTGTGCAGAATTCCGCGCATGCTCGGTTTGTTAACGTTCGCTAGGAGATGTTTGTCACGCGAATGGATACATCACTAATGCAGTGCAAGGGCTGCAAAATTTAGACCACATGTAACTATTCAGCATGGAGTATGAAAGCTTGCAGTTAGTATTTACTCGAAGATCAGTCCTTGTAACTTGATCATAATTCTGTAACGAAAGGTGAGGGTCACTCCCTCTAAATCGCCGATTTAGAGCCCCTACCAGCATGGCTACCGCTGATTTCTTGGATCCCATTTCAGCGTAAAATTAAAAACTTGCAAAGCTAAACTGATTGGTAAATTGAAGAACCCCCACCCGTTATTTGTAGGAGGAATATGATGAAATGCTTTCTGCTCAGGAGAAACAAAAAAATCTGCTTAAAGGGACAAATTGGTGGGTGCCATAGTCTTCTTACTTGCATGAAAGAATTAATGCCAAATGAGGAAATATACACTGTAACGTCACAGATGACAATCTTCATATCCTACCAATCGATTGGCATATCAATTACACCTAACAGTTTACTGTTTGAATTCCATAAATTACACACAAGTCTATAAATGGTTAGGGAGAACCCTTCTTAATGTTTATTGCTATCTATTAGTGATGGAAATTATATAACAGTATTTTAATGTAAGCAGATTTTTGGAAGAAAGTTAGGCTTGGATGCTACCATACATCATCATTAATCATTGAACTAATAGCTGAAGAAATATTCTTCCAATTAGACATACCAATGACACTTGTGTATAACCATGAGATGTATTAATACTTCATGATTTTAGTAAATGTAATTGGTAATCATGGATTTCAATTTTGGCATTGGGGACATGAGTTGTAAAATTACAGAATTACACAGTGTAAACAATTTAGAGTCAACTTGATAAGTGAAACAAATATTTTTCTTCAGGAGGAATTTCCAACATTAAAATCAGCAGGGGAAGACAAAGGAAAAGATGGCAAGAAAGAAGAAGAAGGAAAAGATACTCAGTATGGACCAGGGCCAAGTTTGCGGCCTCAAAGTGAGTGTTGTAGAGAAAACTATGAAATTTAAATGTTAAAAAAGAAAATGCATGTACATGGATATTTGCAAGAAATGATTGTATTGACTAGATGTCGCGAGTTGGAGAGAAGGAGGTGGACGTGGCGCCATGCAACAGCAGCAAAACAAGCCAGATTCACCATCATCACCAACAGGATCCATGTCCCAAGGCCAGACAGAAACACAACAGAATGGCCCCCCGACGTCGGGCCCAGCAGAGGTTCCCAGCCAGCCTCCAAGGCCGGGCTCGGGACCCACTCCAGGAGGGCCCATGCCCATGGGCCCTCCGATGGGAATGCCACCTCAGTACCGGATGATGCCTCCCTATGTAAGTATAGCAGTATGATATATCAATATTACTTGAGGCCTCATCAAATGTTTGTTCATATAGTCTATCCATAGACACTTTATATGGCACATTGATTTAAAAGTTTCTTTGAAAAGATTTTCATATATTGTATACGTAATTTTTGGATTCAGCAAAGGGTAGTTCAGATTCATTTGTTAATTTTTTACAGTTATGGGACTTTAATTTGTACTTTCTATGGCATGCAATTCTAAGAATTTAAAGATTGTGCTCAGATTCTTGTATCAAATCACTCTGTCCATCAGCACTTCCTTTTGCAATTGGTAGCAGAAATATTCATGGGATTGAATGATAATGCTTTGATAAGGCAGGGGAAGACCTTTTAATTTTCAGATTTATTGTGGGGTCCTTTCTGACGTGTTAGTGTTTTAGTGTCTTGTCTATAATTCCTTTTCAATTTTGTACTCTTGTAGATGTATGGCAGATTCCCACCTGGCTACCCACCTAATTATCAAGGAATGCCAAGACCTCCATATCCGTATGATCAAAGGTAAAGAGAAAATAATTGTGATTAAAGAAAGATTGTTGTCAGTGTTTTTCTTTCATAGGGATACATTTTCGCAAGTTTGTATTATATAAAACTAAATTATTTAGGTTTCGGCATCCACCTCCAATGCCTGCTCAGCAGCGCCCCCCAGTGGGTGGTGATGGAGAGGAATACAAGAGAGCTGCTATCATCTCAGAAAAGGATCTGAAAGATTTTGACAATCTGCGACTTGATCATGAGGATGAAGGATGGGCTGGTGCACAGGGTGAAATTGATTACTCGTAAGTGATACACAGTTTGGTGTAACGCAAACTGTTGCAGTTATAATGATTGCTCTTGAGATTGGTGATGCTGTAATCTATATTTCTTCATTTAAATCTGATTTCAGTGAAAAACTTGTCTTCAGTGATGAAGAGGATGATGATAAAGAAAGGTTAGTAGATGTCTTGCTTGTTGTTTGATGTTAAAGTAAGGCACATTGTTTTCCTTGTATTTTGGTTAAATGTCAAAGTAGTAAAAATTTATTTGCTTGTGTTTCAGTGGTAAACCTCGTCATAGAAGAAGTGAAAAGAGAGAGAAGAAAGATGATATGAATGATGACGATGATAGTGGCAAGGTTTGTATTTTCATGTATTTCTTGAAGATAAAAGGACGACTTTAATGTAGTTACGATGATCCCCTTTTATTTAAAAAAATAATTTAAACTTAAAAAGGCCTTGTAGCCCCTGTTGGGATTAGTTATAGATTTGGTTGAAAATAATGCAGTGCAAGATGTTTTCTCTTATTGTTCACTGAAAATATGTCCTTTGGATTGGGACAAAGAAAGATTGTAAAGTGTACTTGATATATGCATGATAATTGAGGGGGGGGGTGTTAAAACAAATTTTCAATTGATCAGTTGCAAACTGTTTCATTTAAAATGTTTATTGATAGCAAATATGCAATACATGTGTGATTTTCATTTTTAGGGAGAAAGAGGTCATCCAATGCCAAGAGAGGCCTGGGGTGGTGGACCTATTCCTCCTCAGTATAGAGGAAGACCCCCAATGGGAATGGATGGGGTAAGAGAAAATACTACCCATTGGAAAGTTGTTATAGTTTTAGTGGTTGCAATTTTTCTTGGTATACCTTGATCTAAAATGATTGCTCAAGTGCATTTCTTTCAATAAATGTGGTTATGTACGTGTTCAATAATAGCTGGTGACTTCAAAAGAAAGGAAAATATCGCTTACAAATTTGGTAAATTTCAGTATCAACTTGAACATGGATAAATAGATGTTTATATTGATATTTTACTGAACAATTTTCAGAGATGGCAGATTCCTCCGTTTGATTACATGGGACCTCCCCCACGAGGACCCCATTATCCACAATATAGAGTACCTCCTCCAGGTCAGCGTCCCCCAGGACCGTATCCCCACCCTCAGATGACCCCACCACAACCTCCTCAAAGTCCCCAGAGTCCAGGGCCAAGTCTAAGCCCTAGTCAGACTCCCAAAAAGAGCGAGACCAAGGATGAGTTAGAGGAAGAACACTGGAAGGAGAAGCGCATGCAGCGGACAGAGGAGATGTCCTCTGCCATTCAGAGAGCACGTCAGAGGCGTGAGGACGAAGAGAAAAAAATTGAAACTGAGCGCAAAGCTGCAGCAGCTGAGAAGCTTAGACAACTGGATGAGCGCAGTAAAAAACGAGATGATAGGGTAAGCATGTTCAATGATGATACTTGGAGAAATTATATGACCACTATCCGAGGTACAATGTTTTATCTGATTATTTAAGTGTGATGAAGAAATATAATTGAAGTTGTATGTAATAATGACAGTACAATGTAGATGATTGTTTGTACTAGGATGCTGAGTCTGATAGTAGATCGGAAGGAAGATCAGATGGAGGGAGATCCAGTAGAACTCCATCTGAGAGTAGTGAAAAAGATTTCAAAACTCACAAAGAGCAGCAGGTATGTCTTTGTATTTTTATTCACCGATAATGGGTTTACTTTTATTTGTTGTTGTTATGCTGAGTGCATACATTTCCTCCAGATGTATAATGATAAACTCTTTTTTTTAGTCGAGCAAAGTCAGCTCAAGAGGGGCTGTTCCACCGAGGTTCCAGAAACAGCATTCTTCTGAACACCCCCCTACATCAGTAAGACAAACGGGCCAAGGCACCCCAACATCGCCACAACCCCATCCAACTCAGATGAGACCAGGACAAGGACCACCTCCTCCCTGGTTCTGGCATCCATCTATGCAGATGGGTCCCTATGCCTTTGGAAGACCTCCAGTTGATATGCAGGGTCAGTATTTCTTATATAGTTCTTCATTGCAGAAGAGTTAGCAGAAATAAGGAACACACATAAGTATAGGAGGGCACTCAGTTGGCAGTTCTTTCTGAGAATCGTGGATCAGAATTGCTATTCTGGAACAAGGGGGGGACATTGCCTGCGATTGGAAGTGTTTAAATGGAATGTAATAAGACATTTGCAACATTGGACATTTCAATTGTTACGAATGTATGCTCTAAAGTAAAGGCTATGCACCATTTACTTCACACTTATGTTGTGTCCAGATTAAAAAGTAAGAGAGAAGGCATTTCGCTATTATTATCTTAAGTAAATGGTTCATTATCCTCTCTTGCGGAGGGGATATAGCATCGCTGCCTTGCGGATGTGTGTGTGTGTTTCCGGCTTGTGAACACGATAGGAGTCGCTGCATGCAGCACAGAATCCTCACATCTCCCACATCTGTTGCCTGTGGAGAGAGGATGGACCCTATTGATTTTCAAGGTCAAGGTCACTAATAAATATTATTCCATAACCTCGTGAACACGGTAGGAGTCGCAGCATTCATCACAGAATCATCAAACCTTTCACAAGTGTTTTCCAAAGGATAGGGGACACCCTATTCACTTTCCAGGACCACAGTCACCATTGACTATTGTTTAAAAAGCTTGTGTTGCGAGGGGATGCTACGCTTGCATTGCCTTGTTATTTTATATTCTATTGCTTATGGTCACAAATATGCTCAAGGGGATGAAATATTTCCCAAAAGAAAAAAATCCTCTGTTTTATTGGAATTAATCATCTTTCAATATTTGATCAGTGCCACCTTGATGGTGTTCATAGCAATTCCAGGACAGTCCAATTGAGTACGCTCTGAATTTGATCTAGGAGAAATAGGTTTAATTGTTGCATCATTTGGTTAATAAAAAATTCTGCTTGCTTTAGGAATGCCCATGTACCCACCAATGCGTCGTAGAAATGACAGCCATGGATCTGGAAATGACGGTCAGGATGGTGAGGGAAGACCAGATGGATATGAAAGAGGAGATCCCAGACAGTTTTATCCTCATATGCCACCACACCTAGCTCAGTTTGATGGACGTGGGCCCCCACCTTACTTTGATCAAAGAATGTATCCTGATTATGAGAAGCAAATGATGGAATATGAAAGGAGGCAGGATAGAGATCAGGACAGACGAGATAAAGATCATAGATCAGATCATAGTTATGAAGAGGAACCAGAACATGAAACAAGAGAACCAGAAAAGAGAGCACCCAGACTGCAGAAAGATCCATTTGATGACACACCTGATGACCGATACACACCTTCTCCTAAGTAAGGCATTAAAAGATTATTATCTTGTGTGCAGGCCAGTTTGGTATAACAAATACCCATTGAAATCACTTGTATAGCACCTATGAATCAGATAATCAAGATTTATTTTTTTTATTCCCAACTTAACCCAAAGTTGCTAAATAGATAATGATACATTGATGGAGATGTAATGGGTATAGAATAGAAGTCAACTTGAATTGATAATAGTTTTTATATTTTCTTCAATCAGGGATTCAAAGAAGGAGAATAAGGTGGTTGATAAAAAGGAGGAGAAGCAGTCTAAGGAAGACCTTAGAGACAGGATGGACCATTATGATGACAGGAAAGATAGAAGAGATGAGAAAGGTGATCACGACAGAAGGGAAGACTACACAAGAAAGGATCGAGACTATGATTCTCAGAAGAGTTATAGAAACAAAGAGAGTCGCTCTAGTAAAGCTCCATGGTACACAGATGATGGAAGTAGATCTTACAGGGAAAGTAAGTGCCTAACAAATTTACTAGTTCGGTATATCATGAAATTTTCGCCCAGTAGCCCCCTAAAAATTATATCTTCAGATATTGGATTCACCTTGAGCCACTTAGTACAATATACTGCTCTAGGATTTCAAGCAAATTTATGTATTTTGTCCATTCTTTGTAAAGGTGAAAATGTAATAAAGGGGGGGGGGGTATATTTCTAACATCAGTATTTTGTGTTTAATGTAACTACTGTATATGCACTCATTTTAGCAGAATTTTTAAATTTTTGCACAATTGGAGCTGATGCACTATTTGAACTTGTGTTGTGTTTGATAGGGATAAAAATGAGGTTTTTTGATCACAAAGCAACCATTAACTAGTGCTCATTTTGCTGCTGAAGATGCTGAAATGTAATCTTGTTGAAATAAATACACGTACAAAACATAGCAAGGAGTTCATGCTTTTGTAAACATCTGCCATTTGGTTTTAGAGAGAGAATATCCAAACTGCCCACCACCAATTCCTGCTCAACAATCGCAACAAAATCTTCCTCCGAGGCCCAACTATACTACACTGAAAAGACCCCTGTCCAATTCTAATGACAGGAAAGCTGATTACCTGAAAGAGCAAAGTGAGACAAAGTCAAAGTCGTCAAGCAAGGTAATGATCATTAAACTTGCAATGAAAATCGTCATTTTGTGCAAATGAAGTAGGATGCATCATTGATGGGTGTTCACATTATTTTTAGGATCAGCATAGAGATTCCAAATCTGGAAAAGAAAACAAGACAGCTGAGAGAGAGGACAGGTAAATTCAATTCTTTACATCTGCGTAATCAATGGACTGAGTCTGAGAGGTCATTTTCACATTGTTCTGTCAGAGAACGTACATGTGCAGTGGTGGTGGAGTAGTATTAAGCTGTACTGTAATTCCTAAAGCATGCAACAGCAAAGACTTATTGCATTTTGAAGGCTGTTGAGAAACACATGTACTGCTGTTGCAAACATTTATAGTCAGATTTTCGTGTTAACACAACACGCTATGTTGCACTTCCTTTTCTTTTCCAGACAAAAACAGAGGGATGATCATCCAAAAGATCTAGACAGGTCTGAGAGTGAAGACGTAAGCAAGGATAAACAGCAGACCAAAGCAAAGGAAGACAGGAGGGAGAAAGATGATTCTGTTGGACGTGAGGAAAGACCATCAGCATGGGACAAGCCATTGCGAGAAGAAGGAAAGGTGGAAAAACGTTCTGATAGAAATCAACCCCCTCTGAAAAAGAAACGGGAAGAATACAATCAAGACAAGGGAGATAGGAGACAGCCATCGTCTAGAGCCCGTGAGTTCGTACGGGGAAGAGGTGGAAAAGTTTCCCGGGGAAGCAAACCCAGCAACCCTTCAGGTCGAGGTGGCAGGGGAGGTAGTCGTGAGAGTTATCCCCGCTATGAGAGACGAGGAGGGGAGAGAGGTGGATACAGGACCGACAGGTCCAAGTCATTTGGTGGTCAGTGGTCGGATCATGTGGATGATTTGGAGTTGGAGGAAGAAATGCAGAGAAGAAGAGAAAAGGCTGAAGAAGTGGACTTTGATGGGAAGGAAGGATCCAGATCCCCAGAAGAGTATGGGGATCAGTCCAATTTTGGAAAAGGAAAGGATCAGAAAGACAGAAGAGTTAGTCAAGAGCAACAGGAGGCAAAACCCTTCAGCTGGGAAAATCGAGCGAAAAGTTTAGAACTTAAAAAGGATGATTGTTTTGAAAAACAGAAACAATTAAGTGATGACAGAAAGTCGGATGAGAGTCACAGAAAATCATCTGATGATAAATGGGAGTCGAGGAATGGTCGTGGATCCTTCCAACCAAGAGGTGAACCCTCAAAGAGAGGAAGAGGGGGTAAGAAAGATCTAGCAATTTTGTAAACATTTAAATTTTGAATGCTTGTCACTGCCAGTATTAAGCAATGTACTTAAATAATGACAAATACATTTCTTGGTTTAGGGTCCTCGAGTATGAGAGGACGAGGTAGAGGCTCTCTAAAAGAAATGGGAGAAAGAGGAGAAAGAAGAAATTACTCTGCTCCATCAAGGGGCGGTGGATTTGGCCGTCCAGGACAAAGGGAAGGAGGTGAAATGTCAGAAAAAGGTCCACCCAGGTTAGTGATCAAACATCTGAAACTCCAGTAATACATGTATGTATGAATAGACTTTTGACCTCTTGACCTTTATTTTGGATCTTGATTCTTTTGCAACCAAGACATTTTAACTAACCTTTAATGGACTGGACTTTGACCTTCTTTTCAAAACTTTAACCTTGGGTACATATCTTTTGAACCAAAGAGGATAGGATTTGAAATCTTGCATTTAAATGCGTCATGAAGATGTTTTGCGACTTCATGACATTGGCCTTCAACTTAAACCTACTTTTCTAAAACTTCAACCTTGGCTACATCTTTTGAATTGGTTAGAATTATTTTGCCATTTCCAAAAGAGTTCTCACCAATCACCTGAATGATTTGTATATGAACAATATTTAGGAGAGTCAACAATTTGGGGAGTTTTGTTGTTTTCTGACAACTACTGTTGGAGAAAAAGAAAGAAAAATCTCTCTGACCTTATCTCTTTTTGACAAAATTGATCCGAGAACCAAATAATTTTTGGTTATAATAATAATGCATTGTAAAGCGCTTTGAGTACTTAGGTACTTAAAGCGCTATATATATCCAATCATTATTATTATAATTTAACTTTTGTTTGGCCTTAGTTTGAGTCTTGCACAGGGATCTTCATTCTATAGATAAATGATGTTGTGATTCACAACTTATAGAAGTTTCCATTCATTTACATGTATATTGCAGAAAAGATAACAGAAGGCAAGAAAGATTTCCCCCACCTCCACGATTTGCCCAGAAACGGGGGGGTTTAAACGAGAGGGGGAGGGGTGCTGAACGTGGTCGTGGCCGCGGCAGAGGTCGTGGTGGTAGTGCCCCTCCCACCACCGCTCTCCCTGTTAATAAACGACCACAGCTGAAGAAAGACAACTCGCAAGAATATCCGGAAGGGGAAGAGTGGGAGACTGCTTCAGAGAGCAGTGACGTGTTAGATCGAAAGGAATCAAAAAACGATGTGAAGGACAAAGACAAAAGAGATTCCACAGGGAAGAAGTTCTCTAGTCAGCGTCCCCAGAATGATAGGCAAGGCAGAAAAGGGAGTCAGAACAGTGACTGGAAAACGAACGGTGAGGTGTATCAAGGGAGAGGTAACGGTAAAGACACTGGGTCAAAAAACGGGGTGAGTAGGGGCCATCAAAGGGATGGACCCCGAAAATCCTCCAGCTCCAACAAAAGAGACAGCAATGTGTACAGAGTCGGTGAGGTGGTACCTGATGATCCAAACGCCATCCAGTCTGCCATTAATAACAGCCTTGATCAAAAGTAAGATTTTAATGCTACATAGTTAATTAAATTAAGAATGATTTTAGATAGTTCGAAAGTGAATACATAGCTCAATTTTAGAAACTTATATGGCAGGAAAGCAGACCTCAGTGATGTCTCCAAGCCAGTAAAAGTGGAGGAGAAAAAGAATGCCTTGGCAAACATAGATATCAACAACTATGCCAGTAAGAATTCTTATCGTCAAAACAAAAGTTACAGTGAAATATCACAAGAAGCATTTGATCACCCAATAATTTTGAAATATTCAAGCTGTCCAGCAGCCCTAAAAATGCTTTTAGAAAATCCCATTTATTTTGGTTTTGCTGTGTTGTTTTAGGTGTGGTTGTAATTGATGAAGTACCTGAAGTGACGAATGATGATCCTGCTTTCCTGTTTGAACAAAATGATGGTTTTCAAGAGGTCACTTCAAAACGAACCATAAGGATCAAGCAAAAGGCTCAGCAAGAAATCGAGCTAATGAAGCAGAAGGAGCAAACCAAAAAATCTGTCTCAAAGGTACTATTAAGGACAATATAGGAAGGGATGCCATAGATTTCTGTAGCTTGCTTTGAAAGAATTAATGCCAAATGAGGAAATATACACTGTGAACTGATCACAGATGACAATCTTCATCACCTACCGATCTGATGGCATTCAATTAACCTATTAAACATGTTTACTGTTTGAATTTCCAAAAATTCCCGACTAGTGCTATAAATGGTTGGGAGATCCCCTTCCTTATGGTGTTATTGTATTCTAATAGTGTAGGAAATTTATGTAACAAGTCTTTGTAAGCAGATTTTTAAAAGAAATGTTAGTTGCTTGGATGCAACCATACACATCATTAATATTGTTGATCAATAGCTGAAGAATATTTTCCTAGTTATACATGTACCACCAGCAACAAAGTTTGGGGATAGTATGTAGGAATGTGATTTGTTTCTGGGCCATTAATTCTTTGTTCTTCAATGTAGACATACCATATTTGACACATGGGTGTATAACCATGAGATGTGTTGCATACATTTTTGACCTCAACGTTATGATTATTGGTTTTAAATATCCGCACTAATGTGGGGGAGGGGGTATAGTAATCTGTGATCTGTTTGCTACAAGGGAGCCCTGGGGTATATCACTAAGTTAGCTGTGCTCATAGTATTTCTAGTATTCATTTTGTGGTTAAAGGCCATGAAACAACACATTCACCAAACATATTAATCTTGACAGGTAATGGTTGTTGCATCTTTGTTTGTAAATAGATGAAAGGTGAACATGATTGAAGATGCCAAATATTTATACACACGTAACAACATTCCTGGTTATGTTTATTCTATTCCTAATACTGCATGAGAACTTAATTGTGCAATATCACTTGTATGTCAATGGCAAAGAACACAAAATATGGTAGAAATTTGTCGCCAAGGCACTTTCAAAGACCATACCTTTTTGGTAGTATGGTTAAAATTTCTGTTATAAAGAACCCCCCAGTAGGTTATGCCAAATGAGGAAATAACGATCGTTAAACTGATCACAGATGACAATCCTCATCACCTACCGATCTGATGGCATTCAATTAACCAAATGTGAAACACTACTGGTATATGAATTGAAATGGTTGAGGGATGTGTTAAATTGCCCCTCCCCCCTTATTAAGTATTGAAATTGAAACAAATAAGAATTTTCGTGGGTCAAAGTTGACTGTTTAACATGTCAGGCAGTCGATGCGATACCTTTCATGTTGGTGATTTTTACTAACGTTCCTATTATGTGTTGTCCCTTAGAGATTCATTGAATAACTTTACAAAAATGTTTATTGTATATAAATGAGAGAGAGAATACTGATCATGTGAATGTTATAGCTTCTTTTGAATTTATTGGTTTGGAGCCATCTGAAGATGTGTATATGTATAAAAAAAAAAAAAAAAAAAAAATTGTGATTTCAGATTTGCTTATCTTTATTCCTTGTTATTACAGGTTGTTGTGAAGCCCAAAAGTGTGCATGTCAAAGTGAGTTTAGAAAAACCAAGGTACAAAACCAGCAAATTACCACCAAGACTGGCCAAAAAGAAGGAGCAGATGGAGAAAGAGAGAAAAGAGAATAAAGGATTTGAACTGAAGATCGAGAATTGGGACAACGAACTGGCCAACAATATTCCCACACACTCGGATAATATGGGGATCCCTTCAGATCCTAAAGGTAATGCCTCATTCCAGTACAATGCTGTAAATTTAACATATTTTAAAATTGGCTGATCAATTGATTCTGATCAATTATTACAAATTGGACAGGAATGATAAGCATGATGCCACAAGTATCAACTACACAGATTCCAAGCCTTCAAAGTAGCAGTATCGGCGGACCCTTGGTGAATGCTCCAATTCCTGTAGCGAGTGCTTGGGGTACTAAACCTGCCATTTCTTATGCAGCAGCAACAGGATCTGTGGATAAACCAGAAAATCACGACAGTGGAGTTGATGTTAGTGACCAACCTAATTCTGCGAGCTCATCAACGCGAAGCTCCCCAAGTGCAGAAAATAAATTGAAGAATGAGAAGGTGACAAATGTGGCCCACCCCCCGTTTTCGTACTTTTTTAGTTGGATCAAGAAAAAAAAGTTTGCATGGATATTTTCAGTTTTGTTTAGTTGGTATTCGAATCCAAAATTAACAACGTAAATTCTGCTAATTTGTCTAAAGTGTAATCAAGACACCCTTGGTGACCTTTTACCCGAGAACTCAAGAGAGTTAAGTAAGGATATCAATTTTTTTCTGCACTTATCAAAATGCCCCATAAGAAATAGTTCTTGCTTAGCATATATTTGTTCTGTATTTAAATGTATGTGCCATCATGCTTGCTTATTGCATTCAACATGTACATATATGTATGACAGATATACAGTGTATTTTTGTGAGAATTTGGTGGAAAAGATTTCAATATGTGATATTTTAACAGCTTGCATGTTTATTCTGTAGAATGTGTGTATTCTAAGTGTTTTTAACTTTTAGTTTTGCTTTGAATTTCCTGCTCACTAAAAATTCTATTTTTCTTTNTGCTCACTAAAAATTCTATTTTTCTTTTTTTTAAAAAATAAAAAAAAATTTTATTATATATTGTGTACTCAACTTAAGAGCAATTTGAACTAAATATCATTAGGCCATGTCAATTTTTAAGATGGTTCGTTGGATTCGCCACTTTTATTTGTAATATTCAAATAACATATTAAAAATAATGTCAGCCAGCGTGTCCAAAAATATTAGCGAAAAACTTTTTTCCCCACTTTTTACAAGTCCAAAAAAGACCTTGATACACATGGCTGATGATTGACAGAAGCGCACTCTCTAGAGAAAGCTCATGACCGAGTAGTAGTGTCTTTAGGTTTTTCACAAAGCCTGTCTTTGTACTATACTTCAAACACTGGATTTGAAAAAATATGAAGTTTTTGTAGTAAACAAGGATAATCTCTTAAAGTGCTCGATGTTAATCAATCATTTATCCTTTCTCCAAGTACGGGGGGATATCTGTCTTAAAAACTATTTTTTGTATGCATTTTCATTTTTCTCAGCAATTGCATATCGCAAGTCATTACTAGGCTGTTTACTTCAATCTTTTAGGCGTATCCCATACCATGCTTCAAATTCAGGACCTTTTGCGTTGTCAACTGAATCTGTCAAATTTACCAGAATGCTCGTAGATCAATTCTTGTTCTTAGTTAACAATTATATCATGTGTATTATCTTGCTCATCTACAAATTTATATTTTGAGAAATAATTTCACCCCCCAGCCTCACTTTTTTTGTTTGAAAATCCAATCAACTATTTTGCAAGTTGGTGTGGCCTTACTTAAATTATTTAGCATGTTCAGTATTCAGAATGCTGTTTATATTTGAAGAAAACAAAGAAAGAATTAATTAGGTCATTATTGGATGCTCTTACCGATATGGATTTTTTGATATAGGCAATACATCAGGAAGATGATAAGCTTGCTAACAATAGCAAGTCATCATTTGGATCACCCAAACCACAGAGGCAACCTAAGGTAGGTTACTATTCTAAGCCCATCAGCATCAATGTCGAGACAGTGATATTGCACCTTTGTGGGGTTAACAAAATTTTTATCTGCAGGTCACAAGAAGTGAAAAAGTTAGTGTAAAGGACACAATGGATAAACCAGATGGGATGAAAACAATAAAGAAACCTGACTTGCTGAAGGAGAAATCAAGAAATGCCTCTGCCATAGAGAAACCAGAACCCATACAGCTTCCTCCTAGCTTCAATAAAGTCTCAATGGTAAGGACAACCTCTCTCTCTCTCTCTCTCTCTCTCATGAATGTGGAATATTAGCTAGAAGTTGACTTGATAAAGTACTGAAATAAAAATGCCCATTTTTTTAACCACAAAAATATTCCAGGTGACACTCATGAATTCCTAGATATTCATGTATGAATGCCTTGTATTCAATTTCAAATCGTCACATACTTGTTTCCATAACACATTCTGCATTTCAAATAAGTTGCGTANTTCAAATCGTCACATACTTGTTTCCATAACAACACATTCTGCATTTCAAATAAGTTGCGTGTATTTTGCTGGTGTATTGGTTATGCAGTCCCATTTGTAGAAATTGAACCTCATGTTTATGTTTTACAATTTGTTTGTATTGGCTTTTTTCACTTGGTTTTCATATACGTTTTGAGGAGACAATTACTTTGAAATTTTATTGTAAGATAAAAGAATGAAGTTTGTTTTCAGGATGATACAAATGAGATTAAGCTCGACTTTATCTATGATGATGATCTGGCCACCAGTTTCCCTGATAAGGCAGGACAGAAGGCCAATACAGTGGAGGAGGATTCCTCTGTGACCGTGTCCTTGTCTGGGGGATCAGGCAGTGATCACAATGCAGGACCAGCTTCTCCTGCTGCCCAAGATCTGAATTCCAAAATTGCTGCTGTTAAAACTTTCTGGGACAGTGATCAGACAGCTGTCTTTGATGTGTAAGTGTCTTGTAGTACACGGTACATGTATGTCCACTATAATTGTATATTTCCAGTGAGTACATCAAGTGTCATACAAATGGAAACTGATAATTTGGTTGTTTTGTTTTCTCTAGGATTTCCAGTAGTGCAGGATTAGGGAGCACTGTTCCAGCCACTGAAGCAGATCTTGTAAATGCCTCGTCATCATTTCACTCCTTCAGCTCAGACACAAATTTGGCAGGTCCTGATCATGGTTCTGGCATTGTTTTAGATACAGTAGTTATGTCAGCTGATGATGGTAGCAGGGGAGGATCAAAGAATTTATCTCCAAGAATGCAGGAGGCATTATCAACGTTCAGTCCCTCATCTATGGATGCTACGATGGATAGCAAAAATGCAGAGCAGACCAACGTATGCAAGGTCAATCTTGTGTATTTGTGTTATTATATGTAAAGGAACAGAAATGTTTAAAGTACTAGTATCTTAAATGGTATATTATTAATGCAGGTTAAGCCTCAACAGCTGCAGTCACCATTGGAGTCGGACAGTTTGTCTAATAGTGCAGGAAGTGGCGGTATGTTGGGTGTTCCAGTGGAGGATCCAAATTCTTCTTTACAGTCCATGCTTACCTCACAACATCCTTTTCAGAGTTTTCCTCTAGGAACATCGCAAATCCTGCAACAAGAACCAAGGGTATGGCTCAATAATGTAGTCCTGTAATTGACATTTAATTGGTTTTTGTCTGAAAGTGCTTTCTTAAATAAATGAGTTATTAAAATGGGTGTTGTTTTTTCAGTTGAGCCAGTCAAACTACGGGTATGGTTTGTCACAACAGCCTCCACCAATGGGCCAACAACAGTCTTTATTCATGACTCCCTCGCAAGATTCATTTCCAATGCCTCAAATGTCTGCCTATACCAACAGGAACCAACCTCAACAACAGCAACAGCATGCCCAGTTTGGTCAAACACCCCCACAGCAAAACACTATCATGGTGTCATCAGCCACTTCATCACTCATGTCAACTGCCATTAAGCCACCCAATCAAAACACAGCCTATGGTACGTGACATTTGTTCTGGAAAAATTCCGTTGATGTTGTACAAACGAAAATTGAATTTAAATAGGGAATCTGCATTGTGGTTTTGTGTTGTAGGAGCATTGCAAAAGAATATGGCTGCTGGTTCTCTTCAGTTTGGACAGCAGATGAACAGCACCTCTCTCCAGCCATCACAGATGTCCTTTATTCAGTATGACCCCAGCACACTGTTTGGAAATCTAACACAGCCTACTCAGAATGTTAACTCTTCACAGATTCTCAACTCTCACGTTGTTCAACAAAGGTAGACTGGCAGGACTCATTAGAATCGCACACAATTTGCTCTCATTCAACACTAACTTGTATTGTTTAAGTGTCTCTTTGTAAGACATCTCATGGTGTGGCACAGTGAATTTGTCTGCAATGGTGTGTCAGATGAAAACAGTACTTGACACGTATATGGCAAAAATCATCAAACTTGGTGCATGTTTCTAAGGATTTCTGAATGAAGTCAATTGTTTTTTCAAGTTCATAGTCGGATTTGCTTAATATACAATCCTCTGGGCACAAAACAAGATAGAAACAGTACTTAAAAAACTAGTGTAATCAGATTTGATACTGTCCAAATATCACAGTTGGCCTGTGTTATGCTATAGTGCTATTCTTGGTGTAAGTAATAATTTTGTTTCTCGACATGTACTTTACTGGAGCAAAATTTTTCATCAGTTTGATTCTTAATAAAAACCCATCTTAAAATCAACATTTCGATAAATATTCTAATATCTGAGTTAGTGTATATATAAAAGAAGGGGAAAAAAAGAAAGAAAACCCTTGTCGGGGCCAATGTTTATTAAAACATTAACTTTGCATCTATGTGTTAGGAGTGTTGCTCCTATTTACCATGTTGTGGTAGAAAGTCTAATTAAAGATTTGATTATCTTAGGGTGCAACCTCATCAAGGGACTTCATCATTTTATCAACAGTCACAGCAGCCCATGCAACAAAGCTTCTTCTCAAGCCAGGCACAATCAAACAGTATCCAGGTATAGAAAATCAATTCCTTGTGTATGTACAGAAAGGTTTAAGGTGGATTTGATGTGTAATGATAAATGAATGGACAAAGGACACGTCGAATCATGCATTATTTTGCATCAGTAAAGTGAATTGACTATTATAGGATCACTTGAATCATCTTACTGACTGTCTTTTCTTTACATGTGTTCCCTGAAACTCTAAAATAATTGCCTATTGATAGTAAAGAAAAAAAAAATTTAATTTTTTTTTTTCACCTAAGGAAAAAATTTGCAATATGAATTGATATTTTGTTAAATTAGTTATTTACATTGGGGTTTTGTTTTTATGATGTGGACAGATCCACACAATTTAATTCCATAGTGAACGAAAGAAACAGGAAATTTTATCTCAAAGGAAATAAGTTGTAGTACACATACCTTGTACATGTACTTTGACTTAAAAGGTGAAGGGTTTGCATGATTTTTGTCATGACTTTAATGAAGGGAATTGGGGAAAATACTTACTTTGAAAATTACTTCAATGCATTTAAAATAGGCAGAATATTATGTTCAGTTTAGTATATGAAATTGTATGGTGAAAGAAAGAAATGAACAAGGTATATAGAATGGTTATGCTAGTTTTGCCAGAAATGCTTATCAACACCATAAATAGTACTGCAACCCCATCATACTTTGTTCAAAACACGACATACAGTTGTTCATTGCTGCTTGATATCCAATTGTGACTTTTTTGTGATGAAAGGAGTAGGCCCACGAAGGGTGAAAATCGGCACTGTAAAATGGTTGAGAGAGTTGAACAAAATTTGTATGCAAGAATGAAAATCAATTTTATTGTAACTGGTCTGGTGTTTGTATGAGAACTAGTCTGTTTTGTAAAGAAAAGCAGTACCAAAGGACTGGATACATGCATGTCATGTTTTGTAGCCCAGAATTGAAAAAAAAAAAAAAAAAAAAAAAAAATTGCATACTATAGCTTTTAACAATTGCATACATTTACTTCAGCCTATGGGTAATGGAAATCGAAAAACAGGCGGAGAGCAATTGATGTTTCAAGCATGCATACTATCAGGAGCTCTGCAGCAAGCTGCCGCAGCAGGACCCCAGTTTTCCATGCAAACTTTTGGAAATCAGACCAATAACCCCGTTGCTACAGGACTGAATCTTTCTCTACAGCCTTCTAATCCAGCTGTAGCTCAGCAAGCACTTGGCCTGGGGCCTCAGACAAATGTTTCCAAAGTGTCGCAGTTCAGCCACCCTCTGCAGCAGCCTACCCAGACTCCAGTCTCACCTCAGAGCACACCTGTAAGCCTCCCTTCACTCGACCCAACACTGCAGCAGTAGTCTTAGCTAGCCACACTACACAGCGTGGAAGGGCTAAGATTACTTCTGTTGGTCATTGCTTACCATTATGTATGAGCTTGCCAAAATTTTGCTGCTATATTTATGTACTCAATGTTATGGTAGTGGTCATGGGTTTACGTAGTTTTATAGAAGTAATCAATCGGTATTTACAAAACCTGTAGCAACTCATCAAGATGCACAACCCATCCTCTTCTCAGGACCATGTCAACATTGATGAATATTTGCATTATGTATTCGATTATTTTAGATGAAGTCGCCACCACAAAGCACGAACTTTGGTGTGTCATCTTCTGTGCCACAATCTCAAGGAGGTTCCAAATTCTTTGGCACAAATCAGCTGCAAAATCGTGCTGGAACTCAAAGATACAATTTTGGAACTAGCAATGTCCACAACAGTATAAATGCACCACCATTCAATCCTAAGATGAACACTCCCTATGGCCAACATATCCAATCCGGAGGTGACTAGCACTTAGTTTTAAATTTTGAATGTGCTTGTTGTAGAGAACAGTTTTGTATATGTATGACCTATTGCACATTGGATTTGAAGAAAGGAAGCATATTTGTGTACTGTTGCATTTTCATATGAAAACTACATGTCCCATTAGACAGTTTCTCTCAATCTTCATTACATTCAGATGAATAGTGTTTAAACAAAGCAGTAACTTTCACAACATTTGTTTTTCAGCATCAGTTGTCAGACCACAGATGCTATTGAATACTGGTAATTTCCGACCAAATGTTCCACCAAGCCAAGGAAGTTTCCCAAATCCAATACAACGACCTGGAGGACAGGTGGCAGGGAACCCCAGGCCTCCCCGCCCACAGGGAAAACCCCCTGGTCCTCCTCCACCCTCCCAAGACAACTCCTCTAAAACTGGGTCGGCATTTAAAGCCCAACAAGCTAAGGAGAGACAAGGGCTATTAGCTCATGCCCAGAGCTTCCTTAATCCTCAGAACAAACCTAGCATTAAAAACATGCCACCTAAAGCAGAAACTTCAGCGATGGAGAAGAAAGGCTCACCCTCCCCTAATGGCGGGGTGACGGAGGAGAAGACCCCCAAACCTGCAACAGAAGGAACAAATTCGGGAGAAAAATCCCAGTAGATCATTGAAGCATTAAATCTGGGCATATTAATGTATTATATCAAATTTTATTTTATTTATACATTTAGTTTTATACCAGAATTGAAAAAATAGTTGTGCATTGATGTGAGCTTTTCCATGATGTTTTATGTCATGTCAGACATACTGCTGAGGTCTGCCCGATGTCAATAAGCTCTATTGTTAGTCATCATTGTGACATGGTAACATGGCTGACTTTGTACAGATGCCATGTACTGTATGTAAATAGTGATGAATCTTTAAATATCAATAAGAATTGTGAAGTAATACTGTACACTATTACAGGTGATTTTACATACCTGGACTCTCTTGCAGTTCTTCCGCTATTCAAATGCTGATGATTTCATGAGAAAGTGAGAAATCTAAAACTCAGTGACACTAGTTTTACAGTGAATTGACTGAGTAATCAGGTCTGTGTTAATCTTTTATTGATTATTTATTTTAACAAGCAGAGATGTGATTTGAATTTTATAAGATTTTGTTGTTTTATGAAGTCCTAGTTAACTGCATTGTTACTAAGTGAGCTCTAAGATAAAGAGGAAAGCTTGTGTCATTGATGTTGGAAGAATTCTGAAAGATGAATGAAGACAGTAGATTCTGCAGTGCCCCAAGCAGAGGATCAGGATGTGAATAGTTGTAAGGGGAAAAAAAGAGAGCCCTGCCCCAGGCTCCCTTTCCTGTGTCAGACTTGGGTGTAGGTTATCTGCCCCTTCCTCACCCTTTCTGAGAACATGACGTGTGGACAGTATATATAAATATATATATATGTGTTAATGTATGTAGATGTTGTTTTTCCCTCTCACATGTTCTTTTTTTATTATTAGTTTTCACATATTGTCCAAGGACACTAAGCATGATGAGTTTGTTTTATCATTGAGTCTGTCTGAGCTTGACGTGATTAGTGTGACGAGAGAGTCTTGACATATTTATAAGTATGTGAGAGATTCATGTTACGTCAGTTGTGAAGACAGTCTTATGATGTTGGGTGTGTTCTTCATATATTAGCCAAAGAATGCGATTACAATGTTCAGCACAGAGGGATTTTTGTTGTGGAAAGATAGTTTTATTCATTTTGTGAATTTAAAAATCTCAGCTTATAAACAATGTAGCTCATTGAGATAGTAAAGAGCTATGTAACATGTACAAGTTGTTTTATCATTTCATGATCATTATGAATGTGGACATGCATAAAGAGTAGTCCGAAATTATCATATCCTACATGCTGGTTTCCATTGTATTTGATTTTGAGGGGAATAGGAATTTATTTATTTTTTTCCAGGAGCTCAACCATATAGTATTCCAGTACTTGACAAAAGTATTGCAACCCTGTGAAGTTGGGGAGTAACTCTTGTGTTTAGATTGTGTCGCCTATCTGCGACGTATAGGGATCACCATCAGTGATCTTATGGTAGGGGCGTCACAAAAANGAGTAACTCTTGTGTTTAGATTGTGTCGCCTGTCTGCGATGTATAGGGATCACCATCAGTGATCTTATGGTGGGGGCGTCACAAAAATGTCACATTTTTCTCAGGAACCACACAGGTCAGCTTCCTGATATTTGGCAAAGAGTATCAGCATGGAGAACTACGTATCGTGTGACAGTTTCCAATCTGCTGCATGTCAACTTTCTGTTTGACGCAACTTAGATTATTTTTAACATAGACAAATTTGTCACATAATAATTTCTGTCACACTTTTCTCTGGAACCTCGCAGGACAGCTTCCTGATATTTGGCACAAACCATCAGTATGGCGTACTATATCGTGTGACGCAGTTTCGGAACTGCCGCATGTCCACTTCCTGTTTGACGCAACTTGAAGATATTTTTGACATGGAAACAATTGTCTCAAAGTAATGACTGAGGGCCTGAGAACTTTCAAATTAAATATGTCTATTTCCGATTTAATCATCCAAAAATAGCATCTTGTGTTAATATTTCATCTAATTCATCATGTTAGAATGCATTGTCATTCTGGTGAACTTGAACAGAACTAAATTATGATACTTTAAAAGATGCTCGGAGTAATTTTCAAAGAAAAGAAGTAGGCAGGCGACATCTGTTAAGACTTCCACTAGGTAATTATATGGGTTGGGATAAATCCACGACCAGCAAAAAGGCAATCGCACGATTCAAATTAACTTGTTGATAACCATTGGCGGATTTAGAGGTGACCAAATTTTCATTAGGTATAGAAGTTTTATAGTTAAATAAACCCCTAAAAATAACTTGAAGCCAAGAGATTTCCAGGGGATTCGTCCCCTGGGCCTACGCTTTGGGCTTCATTCTAGCCAGCGACGAATAGCAGGCCCACTTTTTAAAGGCGGACCGGGCTCCCCTTTTCGATAAATCCTGGACCCCCCAATGATAACTACCATTTCAAATTTGATATGAAGCATCTTTGGGACAAGGGGCACAAATTGTGAATTTCAGGACTCTTGCACCCATGGTGAAGTGGGGCAAAAAGTGACAATTTTTTCAAAAAATCTCTTCAAAGCATAGTGATGTAAAATAGGAAGGCCTCTACCAAAATTGTTAATTTGGTGATCCTTGAGGTAGGGGTTATAACCTCAGGGCGGGGCCAAACTTTGTACATTGTTTTGCTATATTTGTAAAACATTTGAAAAACATTTTTGTTAATGCTATTGATATTTGGAATGAGCAGGGAGCCTTAATATATCATAATTGTAAATTTCATGACCGTAGGAATGGGTCCAAAGTGGTCAGTGATGAAATGTGTTGACATTCAAACATTTTGTTCTTGGTCACTATCCAAATTCTTTTCAACTTTGATATGAAGCATCTTTGAGACAAGAGGGGTGTAAATTTCGGGACTCTTGGGGGGGTGGGGCAAAAAGTGACAAAGTTTCTAAAATCTTCTTGCTACAGTCGCATGTGTAAGAAGGTGTAGAGCAGGAAGGCCACGACCACAATTGTAAATTTGATCTGGGGGTAGGAGTTCCGACCTCGGGCAGCCAAACTTAGTACATAGTGTTACATGTACTATTAAAAATTTTCTGTATTAGTTGATATTAATGTGCCCCCTGCAACAATTTTTTTTTTTTAGTTCGGGGGGGGAACTAGAATCGGAGCTATCTAATCATTGAACGCAATGGTTATCCGGATTCTATAGAGGTGAGTCGCCATATCCCACAAAAACCCAAAGATTGGGGTCAAAGCAAAGCACACTGGACATCTGAAATACAATAGATCGGGTTGCTTAGAGCATTACACGTTTCGTTACCTATGATCACACCAAATATACCATGGTCGTACCATGGTCGACAGATGTGTCCCTATCGAATATGTGTTCCAAAGGTGTTAGTAAGCCAATATGATTTCTTTTTAAATTCTATTTTGAAAGATATAGTGGCTTTTTTAAAAAACTGGCAAAACAAACGTCTATACGGGCACATGATACTCGGGCACCGTTAAGGCCTATGCAGTTGTGAAAGGATCACTTATGTCGTGTCTGCGTCACAAACTTTCTGTCGATTTTCTCCTCAAGAACCACAAGGCGCTTCTGATATTTGCAAAGAATCGTATCGTGTAAGCGCAGTTACCATTGCGCATAACTTTCCTGTGAACGCAACTTAAAATATTTAACATGACAAAATTTTTGTCACATTTTCCTTCGGACCACACAGCGCCAGCTTCCCTGATTTGGCACAGAGCACAGATACAACTGTATCGTGAACGCAAGTTTCCAATCTGCCGGTCATGTCAACTTACTGTTTGGACGCTAATTTGAATATTTTACACATGACCTCACAATTCTAGAGAACCACCAAAGGATTTAGTCTTATATTTGCAGAAGGGACATCATATGGAGCATATTCGTGTACACGCAGTTTTACCAATCTGCCGATGGTGATTCTGTTTGACGCGACTTAGAAATTTTACATGCCAGCACAAATTCTGTCACAATTTTTCTCAGAACCACAACGGCCAGCTCTATTATATTGGCACAGAGCATCTAGATATTGGATCTGCATCGTGTAACGCAGACTCCAATATAGCCACATGCCACTTACCTGTTTGACCGACTTAGAAATATTTAACAGCCGGACAACGAATTCTAGTACATTTATGCTAGGAACACACAGGCAGCCTTCCTGTATATTGTCACAGAGCATCATATGGCGATCTGCATCGTGTACGCAGCTTCCAATAGCACATGTCCACTTCACTGTTTGACGCAACTTAATTTTTTTTACATAAACAATACAGAGTAATGTCTGATGGGCTGAGAACTTGAAATTAATATATGTCTTTATTTCAGAATAGAATCTATCCCAAATGCATTCTCTCATAACAATATTTACTTTCATCTAATTCATCATGTTAGAATAGTGCTTGTCATTCTGGTAAACTTGAACAACTGAATTCTGCAAACAAAATTATAATTATATACTTTTTTGCCACGACGAATTAACTTGAAATTAGCAGGCTAGCGCAAGGCGACACACTTCCATGATGCGTCCAATTAACATCAAATCAAATTAATTGAACGATATCTTTAATCATTAATTCATTAGTTGCTCTCTTCAATTAATTAATGCGCGAATTAAAAATGATATTATTGCTCTATTATGAATTATTCGCGCGCAAACTAATTCAATTAAAGAGAGCAAAATTGAACTTATTGCGCGCATGTTATTACAATTAAGAAGCACATAGTTGAATTTATTGCGACGCACTATTCAATTAATGCGCGCTTTCAATTGATTAATGTGCGCAATAATTAGAATTAAAGATATCATTAATTATTTGCAAGAGAATCTACTTTAATTATATTTGCGGGGCGTTAAAATGATTATAAGAATCTTTAAATAATAAAGATATCTCAATTATTTGAGTTTATGTTAAATTTGGCGCTCCATACATCTTTCCCTGGACAGACTTGCCACTAATGTTTGAAAAGCACACGGGTATTGATCAGCACTTTCTTTGAACTCGTCAATCGGTGCTCTAAAAAGAAATTGGCCGTCTACAAATTGTATTTGTTACATTATCTAAGTCGCTAAACCAGCTCCAATAAATTGAACGAATCGGGAAAAATCGACAAATTGTTCGATGGCAGGGCGGATCCAGGAATTCTGGTGTGGGGCTGTGGATTTTTCTTTTTTCAGAGGCAGGGGGCTGGGGGCCGCCTTAAGGCCCCCATGGGTCAGGCAAAGCCTGGTGGGGTCCAGGGGCTTCGCCCGGCGAGCTCCCCTGAATTAGTTGTTTTAGCAGTAAATTTATCCATATAATTAGCCTATAAGGAGAGTTACAACCCTCCCCCAGGGCCGTAACCAGGAATTCCATTTGGGGTGGGTGGGTGATGCCACAAGACTAAGGTATAGATTTAAAGGTTTGCTAGTTGAGGTCCACATCTGGTCAGGAAGACCCTGGTAGGGGTCCAGGGGCGGCCCCCGGAAACGCTAAGAAATTTTAGATTTTCATGCGTTAGGGGTTTTAAGCCCCTAGAGGATCCCAGGATGACCTGGTAGATTCAGGGGCGAAGCCCCGAAGCTGAAATTTGCATTAACCATTGCGTCTCACTCTGGGGGGTGTTTTTAGGTCTAGAGGGAATCAGAGATGGGCGTTAGGGGGTCCCAGTGGGCGATAGCCCCGCAAGAACCTAGAGTTTTAGCATCTTCAGTTTAAATGGGGGGTGCACGCGGCACCCAGTGCACCCCCATGGTTACAGCCTGCTTCTTACAACAATGACACTAGAGGTAAATATGACCGAATATTCACATTAAAGTGTATAAAATGTATTCCCCGAGTACCTAATTTCTTGAAAGTTTTAAGGGGGGTGGTGCCCCCAAGCCCCTCTAATCCGCCAGTGTATCGTGCGCGTGCTGCTTGTCTCTCTCTTCTTTATCCCTCCATTCCTATCCCTCTCTCTCTCTCTCTCTCTCTCTCTCTCCTCTCTCTCATCTCTCTCTCTCTCTCTTTTTTTAAAAATCATGTTTATAGTGGGTTATTCCACGAATTGAGATATAATCGCAGGTTATTAGTCCCCTACCGGTTTGTAACCGGAGGGGACTATAGCTTTCTTCTTTTGTGTCTGTCTTCATGTTTGTCTGTCCCCATTGGTTTCCCGCACTTTTTTTCTTACAGCTTGCAGATATTCATTTGATATTTGGCACATTGCTTCGCCATACCAAGTTACAGATCAAGTTCGAGTTTGGTTTTAATCCATTCATTTTTCACTGAATTATGGCCCGTGGACTTAGAAAATTTCATAAATTACGGTATCAGTTTTCCGCACTTTTTCTAATCAAAAGAATACTCTGCAAGATGAGA
>CAJDSM010011754.1:16639-39294 GCA_903981925.1 Ostrea lurida | reverse complement strand
CCATAGATACAGTTTTTGCTTCGTACCATGAGGAAAANCCATAGATACAGTTTTTGCTTCGTACCATGACGAAAATCCCAGCTCTTTTCTTTCTCTCTATCATCCGTCTCCAGGTTTCTTTCGGTCGACCTTTTCTCCCTCAGGTGTCCATGTTAAGGTNCGTCTCCAGGTTTCTTTCGGTCGACCTTTTTCCCCTCAGGTGTCCATGTTTAGGCCAGTCTTGTGTGCCTGGTGTTCTTCATTCTCGAGACATGACCCAGCCATTTCCACCTTCGACGTTTGATGGTAATACTAATTTTGTCGATTTCTGCACTTTTCCGCACCTCTTCGTTGTTAACTTTCTGCGGCTAGTAGATTTTTAATATTCTCCTCAAGCATTTGTGCAAGAAGTTGTCAACCATGGTGTCGTTGGTTCTTGTCATTTTCCAGGTCTCGCTACCATATAAAAGGACGGACATAACATTGGAATTAAAAGACGGAATTTTGGTAGTTTTTGAAATAAGGCTGCTGTTCCATATTGGAGCTAGTTTGTTGTAAGTGTGTCTGGTAAGACCAAGTCGTCTTCTGATGTCCTCATTGGTTCCTCCTGTGCTGGTTATTATAGCTCCTAAGTAAGTAAATGTTTTTACATCCTCAATTTGTTTTTGGTCATTGTTCGTGATTGGTTGATTGTTGTTGGCATTCATTCTCATTACTTTGGTTTTTGGGGTGTTTATTTTTAGGCCAGTGGAGTGGGCATATCTGTTTACATCTGACATTAAACTTTCTTTGCAATTGTTCCTTTGTGCTTGAGATCAGTGCGATGTCGTCAGCATAATCTAAGTCATCTAGGTTTAGTGGTGAAATTCCATCTTATTCCTGTGTTGTCGTCTGCTGTTGAGTTTCTCAATATCCAGTCTATAAACACTAGGAAAGGAAAGCCAGACATGTTACAGCCTTGTTTGACTCCGGATTTGATTTCAAACCATTCTGATGTTCCGTTTGATGGTAACACAGCACATTCGTTGTCAGTATGTATACATGCACTTATTGATTCGGATGGGGTTTTCTGGAATGCCATATTTCCCCATGAATCAACATATTGATGAACACTGTCAAAAGCTTTCTCGAAGTCAATGAAACAGATGTATAGATAGTTTGTTTGCTCAACGATGTGGCTGAGTGTGAAAATCTGCTCTGTTGTACTACGTCCTTCTCGGAATCCTGCCTGTTCTTCTCTAAGATGCCGGTTAACGTGTCTAGCTATTCGTTTGATGATTATTTTGCCAAGAGTTTTATATGTTGATGATATCAATGTAGTGCCTCTCCGGTTACCACAGCACGCGAGGTCCCCTTTCTTTGACAGTTTAATAAACAACCATCCTTTCCAATCCGTTGGTATCCTTTCTTCGTGCCACTCCTTTTCAGTATTCTGAGAATTTCCGTTGCAGATGTTTCTGAATCTCTTAGTAGTTCAGTTGTGATGTTATCATTGCCAAGTGCTTTCCCATTCTTGAGCTCTTTAATTACAGATCCGATTTCATCCAAATTTGGTGGTTCTATATTGATTGGTAGTGTGTCAGTATCGTCGATCTCTATTACTGCAGTTTCAGGTGGTTCTGGTCTGTTCAACTCTTCTCTAAAATGTTTTTGCCATCTTGAATTTATTTGGTTTTCCTTTGTCAACAGTTTACCATCTATATTTTTTACGTGTTCAATCTGCCTAGATTTTTCTCTGCTTAACGATTTTGTGATGTCATAAATGGTTTTCATGTTTCCTTTACTGGCTGCTGTTTCCGCCTTGTCTGCAATGTCTTCAAACCACTTTTTCTTATCTTTTTTCATGCTCTTTTCCACATCTTTGTCCTTGTCGCTATATTATCTTTTCTCTTTTATCCTCTCTGATCTCGTCTATCTTGTTCTTGATCACTTTTCTTTCATCTACTAATTTCCAACTGTCTGGGCTTATCCATTCTTGGTTCGACTTCTTTCTGGGACCAATGATTTTCTGTGCTGTTTCATTGCAGATGTCTTTGAAGACTGTCCATTGACTTTCTATGACCTGTTCTTCACTGTCTTCTAGAGCACTGAATTTATTTTTCAGTTCTAAGACGAATGTTTCTTCTATGTTTGGTATTTTCAACTTGAAAAAAACAAAAGATATTAAGCGGACAACACATGGGGTTAAGACTAGTGTGATTTGACCTTGTGATCTGAAAATCAATAGGGATCATCTACTATCTAAGGACAACCCCTATGCCAAGTTTGGTTGATATCAAGCAAATGGGTGAAAATATATTGAGCGGACAACATCAACACNAGCAAATGGGTGAAAATATATTGAGCGGACATCAACATATGGTGTTAAGACCAGCGTTCTGACCTCGGTGACCTGAAAATCAATAGGGATCATCTCCTCGCTAGGGACAACCCCTGTACCAAGTTTGGTTGTTACCAAGCAAAGGGGTCAAGATATTGAGCATACAACACCAACACATAGGGTTCAGACCAGTGATTTGACCTTAAAATCAATAGGAATCATCTGCTCTCTAAGGACAATCCCTGTACCAAGTTTGGTTGATACCAAGCAAAGGGGTCAAAAGATATTGAGCGGACAACACATGGGGTTAAGACCAGCAGTTTGACCTTTGGACCTGAAAATCAATAAGGATAATCTACTCTCTATGTGTAACCTATGTACCAAGTTTGGTTGTTATCAAGCAAAGGGGTCAAAAGATATTGAGCAGACAACACATGGTCTACAGACCGACTGACAGGTGCAAAACAATATGCCCCCTCTTTTTCAAAGGGGGGCATAAAAAACCCACCAAACAAGCAAAAATACTGAAATGTTTTATTAAGAAATTTATTTCAAAATTTAATTTAATTAGATTAAATATTTTGAATAAAACTCTTTCTCAGTTTATGGTATAGAGACGGAGGCCACACTTGAGCTTCCAGGCAAGACAAAAGTCTATGAAGTTACAGCTGTAGAACACTGTCATTTTGAAGTTCGTCTCTATAGCCTATGGACATTCTTACATCCAACCAGAATGTTGTGCAAATCTTTGTTTGATTGAGTTCATAGTTTTACATTGGACCTGTAAGGGGCACAATTATCTTGTGACAGTCGGAAGGCATATTTAAAAGTAATGCAATGGCACACATCTCGGCAAGTCTGTGAATCAGTGGATACCGGTACATTACATTGATATACAATGCATCAGGTTCAATGCTGTGTTTAATATAAAATTACAGTAATGTCTAATTGCCAGTCCAGGGTTGCTCTGTTTTGTAGATTGCAAATGATGCTGGTTAAAACTAGTTCATTCCAACATTTCTGGAGCAATTAACCAATCATATCCTGTCTAACATGGGTAATGCATCTCTTAAAGCAAAAGAAACCCTTCAATACAGAGAAAAATCTTTATTTCTGATATCTATTAACAAAACAGCACTATGTATGAGAAATGACATGGAAATACAAATAGGAGAGACTGCCTTTGGGTGCAAACCACCTTAATAGTAAAGGCCAGATACATGACAACCAAAGTCTGTCATTCATGTCACTTCTGATATGTGTAATTCTAAAATGACGGCACACTCTGATCCATGGCATGTACATAGAAAATTATGTCATGATTAAGAATACTTGTGCTGTTCAGTAACTGAACAACTATACGACAATATGGTAGAAATTCAACCACAGAAATATTAAAAGAACTAGGATTCGTTTACATAAAACAAATGGAGAATTTTCTTGTTAGGTGACTGTTGTAATGTTTTCTGTACAGCACAATGAAGTTGTAATGCCGTTAAAAAACCTGTTGTCGGGTAATTCAAATGATCACGATGATATAGGCCACAGGATGTGTACATTTACTGAGTTAAGATATTGAGGATCTAAAAAAAAAAGGCACTTCTTTAAACTCTGCCATTGTGTTGGTATAAAAGTTACATTAAGGCATTAGAATTGACAGCAAAGCCTTCAATACAGTCATTAATCAAATTACATCACAAAGAATCATTATTGTGCTGTGATCCATGAGGATAAATATACTATCTGATTTTTAACATTTTAAAATGTTTAAGAAAGCAAAGCCAAAACTTGTACATCGTGTATTGATGTATGCCAAATACCACCCCCCCCCCTCCCCCATCCCAAAAATCAATTTGAAGAATCTTCGAAAAATTTTAAAATGGTGAAAACTTGACAACACTAGAAGATTAAAAACAACAATTGGTGAGTTCTAGTCATGTCCAAGTACTACAGAGAAAAACACCCACAGAATAATATAGGGAAAACATGGGCAAATTTACATGGGTTATTCATTTTCATTTTGAGTGCTTCTAGATTATGTACTATGACAGCAGTGAAGTATTCCCTTGAATACATATCCTCTACTCTAATTAATAACAGCGAAATTCTCTCGAAAGGAAGATCACTAATATTTTGAATCTATCATAATAAATTCCTAGAGAAAATGTAACATTACAAGAACTTGGTGACAATTTTACCCCAGTCTACGACATACCATCAAAAACACTTGTCAACGAGGAAAAAAATTCTATCATATTACATGTACATAAAAATTTGAAGGTGCCTTAATGCCTCATGTATAACAAAATTAAATGTGACTTTTTAAAATATTCATGTATTATATACATAAATGAAATTTATCAAATATATATGAGATTGCACGGATTTTACACTGCTTACAATAATTTGAGCAAAATGTTGACAATTAATCTTTACATTTTGTTAAAGGCCGGATCAATAGAGGCAGGTATATAGAACAAACTCGGGGTCAGCAGTCTTAAACATTGGAGCACCTCCACAGGTAATTCATTTCATATACCTTTGCAATTACGGCACAAATTCAAAATAAATGCAGACATTACTTAAAATTTGAAAAATTTCTCCCCGACTGCTTTAGATTAAAATAAAGGCTATTTGCTTAGAATCAAATAAGCATAGCTGATGGAATGTGAAGTTTTCAACTGCCCACATATTTAACCCCTGTGAATATGGTGAATTAGCATGTGTGTTGCTGACTGTGTGTATGTCTCTTTGTACATGTATAGTGCAACTTCTAAAAAGGTACAATGCACATGCTTTAACTCAAGAGTTCATCTTTAAACAAAATGGCTAAAAACACAGGTAATAATGATAAAAAACTTTGTAATATCTGTTTAAATCTTTGTCAAATTGTAAAAAAATAAAACCTCCTATTCATAAATATAAAACAAATTCATGGTTATTTTACACATGATCTGCTTTGGCATCAATGTGAGAGTGCAGTGAGCATAACTGAACACAATATAAAATGATGGTAGCATAAAACACAAATAGGAATTTTCAATTTTTTGAAATCAGCACTGACAAATATCATGATCCTCTGACATTAAAAGACCATTGATATGTCATAATGATTAGCCCCAAAGATGGAAATTTTCTCCAGAGAAAACAATCATGATAGATGTATAATTTTTTTCTTCCTACATGATTCTGTAATCCATGATTTGGTCCCTGTGACAGTCGTGTAAAAGTCAAAATAAAGTTCTAAGGCACCTCTCAATATTGTAAATGAGTTAATATCGTAAAAGACAACGAAAACAACAGCAGTACACACGCACTCTGCTAGGACTAAAAGTGGTTCAGAGCAACATTTTAACAACACTGCAAAGTTACAAAAAAAAATGTTCTCTATTAAATGGGTAAGAAAGCACACAGTCAATTTTCAAACCACTTCTCTCTTAGAATGCTCTTTTGCAGTTCATAAGCAAAGGTCATGTTAAAAGGCTGTGAGTAAAATAAGGTGTTTCATCTGTAGTTAATGAAATGTGTGCCACTATGACAATGCCCATCAAAGGATATCATGACATGTTAATACTTAAGTCTGCGCCACACGAACGTTCACTGTGATCTCTTTGTTCCAAAGTTAAGCTGGGGGAAAAAATATTCTCTTCAATCATCAAGTTTTCCAAATGATCATAGATGATAGTCATAATGCATTCCGTAAATAAGAGCTTATGTGCAAGTATAGCTTCAACAATCCCTGAAATGCCAGATCGAATGATTAAATTATTTAAATCCTTATAATCATGACACTTTTAAACGAAGGTAGGCAATTATAATACGCCCATCTGAACATAAGCCACCTTAACTTACATGGTTTTCTAAATGTTTGCATTACTGAAATTAACTACTAATCTGGATAACCTTGACCTTTCAAATTAAAGTTGTTTTTTTTTTCTGGGTCAGGACTTAAATTATGGTCTTCAGAAACCTGTATGCCTAATTTCTGTTTCTTACACTGCAAGTTGTGGACATTAAGTGTGATAATAAGATGGATAGAGAGGGGTGAGTAATATGATTTGTGAGATATAGAATGTAATTATGTCATTCATAAATGTACAGTGTTTTGTTCACTATCACAGTGAGAATTGAAAAACAATGAGACTATTACACGGAATAAAAGCACCAATATCCTACAAAATGAAATTTGTTCACAGAGGATATTAAAAAAGCCACTATACACCTAAGTATTCTGAATTTCAGAAAAATGTCCGTATCTTAAGAATACATGTATATATACAAGATAACACACGACATGTTAAGTTGTAAAAAGCTGACTTCCAAATCTTCAGAGATCTGTGGCTCAGAAATGTTTTCCTTCCACTTTTTTCCTCTTTGAACTGCATATTCAACATCCTATGTCAACATAAAGAATTGCTGAACTAAAGCCATGTCCTCAGCAACCTGAATAAATATATCACAAACAATTCTGGGACTGTGTACACCTCTCCTCTGACAAGTCAGATTTGTTCTCCATGATCAACAAGGAATGATCCCTGGGAATGCTGCCATGGTTTCTGTAGGTGTCATGTCACCTTACAAAGGGATTTCCTTCTTTGTCAAACTGAAGCTGTAGACCAGTGCCTATAAACATTAAAATGTAAGCCTGAAACATCTGTATAATAATCACTATTCAGTACATCTGCTAATACATTTACCCCAATTTGACACCATTTCCCAATTGGAAATACCGTATAATGGGTATTTTCTGTAGGAGGAAATTTTTGCGATTTGATCGGTAAATGGTGTCAAAATATATTCTGTGTTTCCAATTTCTGTGGTTGCATTATAACTACCGTTATACAAAAATATATATTTTGCAATTTTAATTTTTGCAGATTTTTCCTATCCACAAAATTCCACTAAAATTGGACAATCTCAGAAAATACCCATCAATACTCTTATGTTTTAGACGATATTCCTATTGGTAATTCCAGAGTTCTTGAAATCTACTTTTTAGGTACCAGACATTCAAGATCTTTATCTGTTCAAACAATAAAACGTACTGTGAACTTCACAGGTCCGAAGAAATTGCAACCAGTCAAATTCTTCAGACTGGTAAATTTCAAGAACACAATAATTCATGATATTACTACTCATAAATGAAATTATTTTACAGCACATGTAGTGATTCCTCTGAAATTCATCAAATATTTCATGTGTATATGAGTGTTACTGCAGACAAGTGCTACTTACTCTGCTGGTTTTTGGTGCCGAGTTCTGTTGAGCTCATGAACTCATTGAACAGGTCCTCCACCACATCTCCAGCATTTACCCGGGTCTGATCCACGCGCTTGCCCTTTTCCAACTCCTCTAGTTTCTGTAAATTCAATATAATACCAAGTTATCTCCCTTACTCTAAAAGACAATGACTGGTGTCTATATTGTACTTTGTAGCATGAATGTATATAAACTATAAAGAACATAATATAAACTATAAAATAATTTACTCTTAATCAATGATGATGCATGTACATGCTGTACTGTAGATCTTAATTTTAGACATGCATTCTTTATTAAGTGACAATGAGTTTTAAAAATTCAAGATCTAGTTAACCATATCCATTTAGTGTGCGAATTGGGTATCAAAAANTGCTGTACTGTAGATCTTAATTTTAGACATGAATTCTTTATTAAGTGACAATAAGTTTTAAAAATTCAAGATCTAGTTATCCATATCCATTTTGTGTGCGAGTTGGGTATCAAAAGTCTTATATGGCATCATAATGCACAACAAACTACCCGGTAGTCAAAAACAATATAGAATGTGAGATATTCTATCTTTGGAACAAGAAAAGACTGAATTAACTTGTAAAACAATCCTATTTATTGAACATGAATTCTAAATTAAAATAAAACATTTGAGATATCACATCACAAAAAAAGTTTCAATGACCCGTATCAGTGCCATCAGTAGGAATCAGGGTCCTATGAGTAATATGGATGGTGAATGATGTGTTATGCTTCTTTGACAATTATGTGTCAGGAACCAAGGTTAAAAAGGGAAACCACCGAATCAGAGATAAATTTTGCTTGACCTATTGACCCATAAAAAGACCCAAGTTTGTGCAAGAAGGCCCTGAAACCATTTCTTCCTATGTCACTGTCAAGTTTGTTTAGCCTTTGGGCCCCCAAAATCGTTAGGGGTTAACATATCCTTTGACAAATTTAATTTAAAATACATTGACTGTAAGTGGAAAAGGAAAGAACTTCAGCAATGGAAATTGGTTTTCTAACATCAGTGTTGAGTATGCTGGAGTCACCATATAGTAAAGTCACTCAACGCGAGAAGTGAAATTCATGGCCCAAAAACTGCTTTCCTGCGACTTTAACCTTTTTGACTAAATCACTTAGGATCATCCTCATCCCATGGTTAGGCAATGTATGAAAGGATCACTTCAAAGTAACAAAAGAAAAGACCTTTAGGGGAGAGCAATTTTCCAGAAAAGTTGCATGGTTTANTAACAAAAGAAAAGACCTATAGGGGAGAACAGTTTTCCAGAAAAGTTGCATGTTTTTTTTCAAGTTTCTTTTGTGATTTTCTGTTGTATACATGTATGAATTGTCACATTTTCATGTCAGAAAAATGATTTATTATCTACAATGTTGAAATTAACCTTCAAAGTTAGCCAAACAGCATTTCCTCCATTTAAGCAATGATCTGAAGTGAATTCCAGTTTTAAGTCCTTCAAGGCAGGCCTTCCACTAAGATAAGTTTAGTTACAATCTTAAGAACAAAATTTTCAGGACACCCCTGCCTTAGGTCAAAATTCAAGAAAAAATCGCTCAAACTGTGTAAACAATACATGCATCATGACAGTACGTACATCATTCCAAAAGGTCTCCTAAAAGTTTGCATCTATGTATACATACATACTAAAGGCATTGAAAAATCAATCAATTATATTTACTCAGCCTTAGGTGACAATCTAGAATGGTTGAGGGTGAGCTTTTTGTAAAGAATAAAACCAAATTCAGATTAATAAGTTTTTCCTTTTGTTACCCTGAAATGATATTTTGCTGACTCAAGGTGAAAAAGAGAAATCACATAAACACCAGAAACTTTCCCTCATATATATATCTAGTTTGTTTTGTCCTTTGACCCGTTCACCTCAAAATGTGATCTAGATTCCTCATCCCATAGCATGTGAAGTTGAAGTATGGTAACTTCAAGTGAAAACAAGAAGTCAACCAAGGGTTGTAACAATCTGAATTAAATCAGCTCCTTAGATCCGCTCACTTAGATCGCTAGTGTAGTGATCTAAGTGAGTGGATCTAAGGAGCTGATTTTAATCAGATTGGGGTTGTAAACCATTTACAGACATTCCAAAATACCCAACATCTCAACTTTTGTGTGTGAGTGGGTGGTGGGTCGGGCTTGGGGGAGGGGGGTTGTACGGTTATAATGAACTTAGAGGAATGTTATCATCTTCAATTGATAAAAAATATAGTATGGGTTGCTCTCTGATTGACGTACTTTTCTTCGGTCGCCCTTAGTGAGATCATTGATTAGAGCTGAGCCAGCACTGGAACTCCTACAACAAAACAAAAAGCTTCTTTAGCAATGTCTGTCTTATCCTACTTATTGTAAATGAACAAATCTGACATGTACAGCTTGCTGAGATGTATTAGAAATCAATAGCTATTTCCTTACTATTAATCCAAGTGTATTGGTGCAAATTTAACCAACATAGAGTGTATATACAAAATATCAGAGATCTGATCATACATATAGTAAAGTTAAAAAAAAATGTGTTCGAGTTAAAATTTAGTTATGCAGTTTTGTACCAATTTCTTTAATTTTTGAGAATACATAAGAGAATATTTCAAGNGTTAAAATTTAGTTATGCAGTTTTGTACCAAGTTTTTGAGAATACATAAGAGAATATTTCAAANGCATTTCAATGCAAGAGCTTCATGATCAACTGATTNGTTTAGTTTAGTTTATTTGAAACTTCCATATTGTACCTCAACTGCTTGAGCAGCCCAAAGGTTTAGCTTGGATTCTGATATTAGTGAGAGCTGACATAACAGACTGCCTTGTATTCTATTACATACAATTTTCTTACTTCATTAATTTTTATGATTTTTAAGGCACAAATGTCTCCTAACTAATGAAGATTTTGTTTTAACTGTTCCAGCTATCTGAATGTCAATGAACAAATCAATTAAAAAATAAAATAAAAACCAACTAAATTACATTTTGGCAACTTTATTTGATCATGATGTTTCTGTATCAATCAAAATGTTTTTGCATTAAAATCTAAGCCACTATTATGATGTTTGGCCTTTTTCTTGANGATATTTCGGTGAATCGTTTCAGCCCTAGATTTTGAATAATCATTAGTAACAAATCCCATTTCCAGTTTTATATGTGTATTTGTTTTTGAATAATGAGCTGTGGTAGACCTTTTTTTTTTTTGCATAGCTGGCTGTGTCAATGTGACATCATACATACATGTACTAGTATTGCATGGAACAAACCAAGTGATGAATGATTGTACTGAATCAGAATTACCATATCAACTCCCACATGAAATAAAACACAACAATAAGCTTGTATTTTGAAATAGATGTCTTATCTCATTCATATTAATAGTACATTAAACAAGGAAAACACATTTCACTCATGGTGTTAAATAACCACATAGTTTAAAGATGAGACCCTCAGTCATTCACCATTCACCAGCTTGCTAAAATGACATGAAAATCTACACAATTTATTACAGAAATTTGATCCTCAAAATTTGAAAAGTTCTGACATTCACAGATCACTGACTATTTAGAAGTGTATAGCCCTTATCCCTCTTGACTTCAGTTGTTTAATTTGCTTCCTTCCAACAGCAAAACCTAATAGAGTCACAGTGTCATGAGACACTTTGCATCTGAGTAGCACCAAAATGTCTCAGTTACACCATTTCATATCTATTGCAAATTACATGAAGAATTTTGTCATTAAAATCTACTGCACTGAGCACTGGTAATTTGGGAAAAGTTTTCCCTTGATCTCACAGACTATAAGCTTTCTTTGTTCTCTTATCTTAACAATTCGATCTTCTGTCAGACATTAATGCCTGCATACCTGGTGTGAGTGGCATAGGGGTTTTTCTCGCTGCCCACACTCGACTGTCGACTGTGTCCTAGCGAGGCGTACCCCGTGGACCCCCGAGAGTGTGTACTGGTGTAGCTGTCGTTTCTCTGGTGGCTCTTTAAACCCTCACAGTCGGGATTCTGGGGGTGCATATCAACCTCGGGAGAATCTGTGGTATGAATTTGACAAAATTTATTAAAGACTTGGACGGAATGTTAAAAAAATATTTTGATGGTTTTGGTTATTTTTCTAAAGAAAAAAAAATTGTCTCTGACTTTGGAAATGATAGAATATTCAGAGAGTCAGAGATACAATATTTTGATGGTTTGGGTAATTTTTCTATAAAAAAAAATATATAAGTCCATGATTTTAGTAATAACATAATCTGAAAGTCAGACGTGCATACTAAAGTTTGATTTGGGGGGGGGGGGGGGGAGCTAGCAAACTGACCTGTAATAATACTTGGCCTGTCTTTGCGAGGTAGACTACCGCAGCCACTACTGGCACTGTTGGAGGCTAAGCTTCCCTCACTACACTCCTCGATCCTCACAGCCGGCTGGTCTAAGTCATCGTACCACTTGGTAGTCTGACGTGGGCTATAGAAACAAACAAGTCAAAGCTCAATGAATAAAGGTGGAAACCGCATTATCTGGATTTTGATCATACATCTATTGCTCAAATACACTGAGAACACAACTTCCCCATTTAGATTCACCCAGTACAATCTCATTCTTCTGATTTATACACTTTTTGTTAGATAAATTCATCTTTTACAGAATTTAGGTGAAAGAAAATAAACCATAGATGAAACTGTGCTGATATACAATACCCAATCTGACCATAATTGATCTTGCTTTTTTCTGTTCTTTATTCAGAAAGAGTTTTTAAGTAAATTGTTTCTATTACCCCATTTAATCATATACTTAAACTTTGCACTCAAAATCAATTACATCATCCAACACTGATAGCTAAGTAACTCTTCAGAGATGTGTTGAAATCAAATTCTGATTTACATTGAAAATTTTGTCTCATTGATTATTCTGTCTATTTCACTTTCTTTTTGGGTAAAACACTGGCATGAGTAAATATGAGGGTGATTAATGAAGAACTTATGATTGCATAGCCTAGCAATGTGGAATCAATTTATTCATCTAGACCCAATATCAATTCCAAAAAATGAAATGATTTTTTTTTTTTTATCTGAATTTTTAGATTGCAATTTGATACATAACAGCATAACCTGTATAACATGTTTGTTGTGAAATCTGAAATACTGTACAATTAGTACATAAATGTTGGCACCAAAACTTTGAAGTCTTAGAATGTTATTGTGGATGTTTTTTGAAACAAATAAAATTGTAAGTGTGTCAATCTTTTGGCAAGTATTACTTATTTCACATCAAAAAGTGCTAAAATCATTACTGTACAAGTGGTCATTTATCATGTGTGAGGGAAATTTACACTAATTACACAGTCACATGATAAATGTGCAAATTTTTCTCCAGCATATACCGGTAGATGTATATATAACAAGGCAAATTATTCAATATAGGTCTTGTCAGTCTTGTGTCCAGGTACTGCTGTATGAGACATCCACTACATGTACAATGCATGTATAATTGTATATTGAATACCCAAGGATTAAATTGATATAAATCAATGTCTACAAAAGCTTCTGTTATACTACACAATTTCCTCTGATGCCTTTTAATTACAAATGGTTTATCCTCTGGAAGGTGGAGTTTGTTTCCCAGCTAGAAGATCTTTCGTGACACATGAGCTACCTGGTATGTTTCAAAATTACAGTTACATGAGCATTGAGCACTCAATAATCCTGCGATTGTGCGCGAGCCATGTACAAAAAAAAATGTCTCCCAATGACAAGCAAGGATAAAAAAGTGCCTGACTACTTCCTAACAGCTTGGGTAAATGGAACAGTTCCTGGGCAGTTTGTGTCAGTCCCGTATTATTGTATCAAGACAAAATTTTTTACTTAAGACTTACAGATTCTCTTCATATGTTTTGCTAAATCAAACAATATTAAATATTGAGGAGATCCCATCTTACAGAACAGAAATACCTATATACCTTGACCTTGAAATAATTCATGACATTACTTATTCTCCCTATGTTAGGCACATCACATTACTTAATGTCCTGTGTAAATAACCACTTTAGTATCAGAGTAAATTATAGGAATGCTGGTGATCAGATCCACCAGTGTGGTAATTGACTATATTAATGTATATATATTAGTATATGCCTACAAATTACATTATTACAATAACAATATGTTTAGAATACTGAATTGTCATTATCTGTAGTCATGCCTACGGTCAAGAAAATGAATGTCCAGAATATGTCAGAATGCAATGGTTATTCATAGTAGATACTTACACTTTAAAAACAGGGTCACCAGAGATCAAGGTCATCTCCAAGGTGAGTTCAATGGTGGAGTTGTCTTGTCGATGTTTGGAATCATATCCTTCCAACAAGAATTTCCTGGACTGTTGTCCGGATCCAGCAAACTCGGACAAATTGATGTCCACAAAGCCCAGTTTTTGATACGCCTTTCCTCCTTTCTGGTCCTGTGATAGAGAATAAAGACATAACGGGCATGCTACATACTGCCTAGCTGCAGTTCTTGTTTTGCTTACTGAAAAATTCATTTGATGAGGTTTCTTCAATGAATATGACCTTGTCCTTTACTGTTTGACTTGAATCTGCTCCGTAATACTGCCAACATGGATATTCTTAAACAAATGTACTGGTATTCTATTGACTTTTCAACTTGATATTGATATTTGTCAATTTCAGTGCAAACTAGAACACTGAAAAGGTTAGCAACAGCCCCACTGAGGCAAATGTTTTAATATACATATCTGCATATGGTGATGAACAAGTGCGCAAAAGTTCAGCTATGTACATTTGTATAGGTTTTGAGTTTTAGTGTTTACAAAATAAGATTTGCAAAATCTATGACTTTTCATGAAAAAATTATTTTTTTCCCAAAAATGCTGGCTCCTATAAAATCAAATTTCAATATGTACATCTGAATATGGTGATGAACAAATGTGCAAAAGCTCAGCTATGCACAATATATAGGTTTTGAGATTTAGTATTCACAAAAAGTGTTGACAGACAGACTATGGACAAAGTAAAAACTATAGGGTGCCGGTCTGTCAATGCAGGGGCCCTGTAATTATTCCTGTTCAACATATATACAGAAACTTAATTATGTGTTGAGTTTTAGTGTTTACAAAATAAGAATTTCTTAGTGTGATATTATTACTTATTATTTTATAAACACTATTTTGTTGTAATAAATCAGAGATAAATACACCTGACCCAGACAAACTTATCTTTATCATTGTTCAATAACACCTTGGCCATTAATAAAGATAACCAAATACCAGTTACATAATCCAAAGTGTATAGTACCCAAGAAATGTTAGCATACTGTCAAATCAATCAAATAATACCATAGAATTTCTCTGTACAAAATTAAATGTTTTATTTACACTACATTCTATCCCACATGAAAAGTTTTCTCTCATACAGTGTCTTGTTTTGAATTTGCTTTCAGATTTGAGGTTCTGTTTCTTTAAAACTCAAGACCATTTATAATATGCTTATATAGTCAATGTATGTATAATGTACATGTAACTACACATCTAGATGTTATAAACATTTATTACAAATATAATCCCCAACTGTTATAATCTAGCTTCAATAATCATTTATTATTACTATTATATATGTTTAATTTGTCTTTATCTGTATTTGTTACTATCAGTCTTGATTTTCTTTTATTTGTAACTCGAGACTTGTATGCCCTTATGGACCCTAAATTGGTTTAATAAAATCTATTCTATGCTTCCTACCATGCGCACAGAGACCCGACAGACACAGGGATCCAGAAAACCGGTGCTGGCACTGGCTGTTACTTTGCACTGGAAGTTGTACGAAGTCTTCCATGACACACAATGGTTCTGTATCTCTTCTCTGCAAAGTAACAAAATCTTGGGTTAGAGTGTAAAATTGTGTATATTTCTATAAGAGTGCAGCTTCATATACAGCTGTTTAAATGTTGGGCGATATTGATAACTGTTGATAGCTTTGAATTGCCCAATCAAGTCACAGACGGATGACAGATGCTCTCTTCCTGTGAATTTATCAAACTGAAGTTGAAAACCTGTTGAATCTAGAACACGTTCGGAAGTCTGCAATAGAGCAGCCAGTGCAATAGATAATTAGCGAAGCGAACAATGGGAAGAATATGCATTTGGACCTATTAACTGCACTGATCTGACTTATACCATTAAGGTACTAAGATGGTGTACTGTACAACCCAAGGAAATCAGATAACCATGCACCAGCAGATACGGGTCAGGATTCAAAATAATTTCTGGTCCGAGTATGGCACATTCCACACATAATTACCACAACACAATGATGCTAAAGATCTTGTTCAGCTGAGTAATCCTTGAAAATGTACAGTATTATGCAGCTAAGCCTTCTGTAGTTTGTAAGAAATTTAATTAGTATCTCAAAAATACTGTCTACTGTTTAATATCTATATGATTTGTATCAACAGGTTGTTAATATTCCTGTCTTTGTGAAACCAAAGATCAAATCCAATTTTTTTTTTAACCCGAAGTGTAATCCTTTGTAATATATGTGGCTACACCGTCAGGTAGGCTGCTAATGATTGTGTACATGAGGCAATGAGTGCCTACAGCAGGATCTTTCATACCAACTATAAAATATCTTGATGATATCATTCTATTATGCAAGCACATCTAAGCTTTCATCCTCAATGAGTACTTTCATTTAATACCTGTATCATTAATCTACATGTTAAATTAATTCCAAAGTGCCGTCAAATGTCGAAGTCTAATGAGGAACAACATATCATCACACATTTTTCAAAACGGATGTATGTGATAGATGTAAAAACAAATTCTGTAACATATCTGTCTTCTTGCCTCGGTAGATTACAAGCTTCGGGCTGGCAATTTCGAATCCCACGGGAACTTTATTTTCTCTGAATAACATGATTATGTAATGATTTTCAAAATTACGACATTCTAATTGTTACACGTCTCATAGTTTACAAACACGAAATCTTGACTTTCTGGAATGTAAATCGCAATTTTTTTTAAGGTTTAATTTACTGAAGCACATACATCTCATTTGTTATCATATATTGTATAAGATCCCAGCGAATTTGAAAAATCTAGACCAAGAAAGGATGATAAATATAAGACAAAGTAAGCATTAAATTCCATCGCAAATGCCTATGACAGATACAAACTTCTGATATTAGACCACTGAATGAAATTACTAGGGTGGAGGATTGGGGCTAATAACATTATTTGTATGTATTCGTTATATAAATTTGCCTAATAGCCATTACTAGTACAGTAAAATCAGGCATGCCATAACCACAGGTTAGCACAGTCTATTTGGTTGTATCCATATCATTGGCATCCTGCTGGGACTTCAGACAGTAAATAGGGGGCCAATGAATAACATATTCCAGTTGATAATCCTCTGTAAACCTCCCTCAGAGCCGATGGTGCATGATTGAGTTTGGTCTGATATATATATTGGGAAAAAGCTGATTCTACGAAAAATACACAATCTGTTGGGCAAACAAGTCAAAGATAGATATGTTTGCTTAGTTTGAAAGGTGAGAAATGTGTTAAGAAATAGGGATGGGAACACAAGGAATTTCAAACTGTTTAGCACATTCTTGTAAGTTTGTGTAGACTGAAGACTTCATATCATCTACTCCCGAGGATAGTACTGCACAAGATTTATTTTGTGCAAGTACGAGACATATTAAACTGCTAATCTAAACATGGATTTGCATATTGACTGACTCTTAAATCTCAAGTTTGTGTTGATAACAGATTATGGTAGGCCTTTACAAAAACGACCCTGGTTTTTTTTTAAAGTCAGTCTGGCATTTACCATAACACAAGAGATTTGTGTCCTTTGAGTTCCATGTGTGAATTCCATGTTCACTGCCACAGGCTATTCTCTATGATTTAGCCTCCCCCCACTCCTGCTTCTGACCTCCATTAGCAAAATAAAAACACAAGAGAGATATAGATAGATTAAGACCCTCAGATATTTCAAAAATCTGTACACACTATGCACTCTTGTTCTGATAAAAGATGCTAGAAGTGATATACTGTGGCACACAGAAGAGTTATTATTGCTGAAATTCATCACTCTCTCTAGCACACATAAGACTCAAAGACAAGACACATTCCTGGGAACCAATTCTTGAATAGCTAATACTAGACAGCAACCAACAAGTAAAAGGTTTACATTGTGAATTGAAGGCAGTAATGGGGAAAAACAGGAAATCAATACAAACAATCTAAGTGAATTCAATTCAACCTTGGCAGTGTCCCACCAGGTTTTATCGCTGTGTCATCAAGTAGCAGGACCTAGTACATAGAGTACTCTTACTAATGCCCCTGTAAAGGGTGAGTGACTGCCCTTGGACTGACCTTCACTAATTGAACCTGCCCTGGGCCATTTCAGCAGACAGAGCATTGATAGACTATCCACATGTTCCAGTCTCTACTCCTCATTACAGCCCTTAATCACCTATCTACCACAATACCATTTCATCATCATGACAAATAAACCACCATGGGTTAAATAACAGGCAATTCAAGTGGAATGCAGGAAAATGCAAGTACTGTAATTACATAGCATTACCTCTAACCCAGTCTGACAAAATTCTCATAACACAGACAGACACTGCCTGTATAATTTGTAAGTTCCACCAGTTTTTTCACCCCCCCTCCCCCCCCCCCCCCCAAAAAAAAATATAAAGCATATATGGGAAAGAAGCTTGCTTTTGAGTTGACCTTTTGAATTGGTACTTTTTTTTTTTGTACTATTCAATCTTTTAAATGACATAAAAAAATCTTAATCTGATGTTGAAGCAGAACAATATTGCTATAGCAACACATTAGAAATATATATATAATATTGGTGTTAGATGTAACAAAAAAAATCTATATATATGGTGCTGAACCATTTTAGCGGATGCCAGTACCCAATAAAATTGTGCTTTACAACTGAAATATGGGATATTGACATATTATGTTGCATCTGAGTACATTGATGCAATAAAAGCAGTACTGCTGTCCATTCCCAATGGCATAAATATAGCTAATTGATGCTGGGTATTTGTAGATAGCAGGTCACCGATCCATGCCTATATATGGATCATAAAACAATCACCAGCTGTACCAGGTATGACAAATACAATTGTGTAACTGGTGACCTGCAGCTAAAACTATTCCTGATCAACGGCAACATTTAAATTACATCCCAGTATAAAATGTGAAAATTGGTTAGAGAAGAGGTAAATACCTGTATGATTTGAGGGTGTCATTTTCAAAAATTAAATACATTACATTTCAAAATTAATCAATGCATCCAACTTAAATACAGAGCCAAGTGTCATTATTGTGTACAAAAACTATAATCAGCCTTTGTTTTTGTTTTGAAAGAGTCCAAATATGAATACTCAGCATTCCTTTATACCTTACAAATAAATATCTATGTATGTTGAACAGAACAATGCCTCTTATAAAGCAAACAGAACTCTTTTATTAATTATTACATATGACTAAGCGCTGATTAGCGTGCAATGTATGTAAACAGGATGCTCCGAGTCGCAGTGGTGGTTGATACTGGGTTCAGAACAATGCAGTCACCAAAGGAAAGGTACACACTATGTATCTTATCAACTGGCATAAGTAAACATAACACAGGGAGCTCCGATAACTGTCCTGATTAGATAAAGTGGACATTCTTTCTCAAATGTACTGTACATGTTCTTATCTGCAATCAAAATACAGGGTTCTTTGTTTGATTTCATTTTTTTTTTTATGGTATGATCAGTGATGAGTGAGATAGGTATCACCTCATATACATAAGCAATTCAACAACCTGTTGGCCTGCCCAATAATTCTGCAAAGTTGCATTTTAGACTTCATGTACAGCTATCACTATTTCAAAGGTGGCTGTATATGAAACGAAACAATATAGAGAAAACTAATAAGATTTTCTTCCTCTGAAGTTTGATAAATACAACTCTTTAAGATTCTTATCCCAAAGAAGGCCTTCCGGTCTGCCAACTTGACATACAATTAAGAGTGGATTTCTAACATTCTGTATATAACCCAACACTTATTCAAACTTCAAAGATTAATTGTTAGACATTTTCCATTGAGGAGCTCAAATTTCAACACTCTTTTAGCTGACTATCAAATCTATTCATACTATTTTAGTAGGATGAACTCTCAATGAATGTATAATTATATATAACAATTAAATCTCACAATTTAAAAACCAGTTGAGCTGGGGGTCCACCTACATACCTTGTAAACATTTCATGATTCATACACATTGAACAGCAAGGAATTCAAGATCAATAGAAACTTCTAATGTTTACATACAAAATTTACCGAATTCTTCAACACTCGTCAACTACTTTTATTTGTAAAAAAAAATCTGATTTCCTGAAAATGAGACTAGTGACTTTTTGCATGGCACTTTTTAAAACTGTACAATTCTAGTTTAAACACCAACTGCAGTTAAAAAGCAATTTACACTACCGTATTCATGATGATCATAGATAAGATGTATAGCTATACAGTCCAACTGTGGCCAAGAATTGGTGCAATGTTGTGTAATAACACTCAATCTATTGTGTAAGATCTATCTTTAAACACAGTCCCTGATTTAACAAGAAATTTGTCTCACATGTCTAAACACCCTCATGTTACAGTTAAATGTAGAATAGTTGGTCATTTAAAAATTGGTCTATAAAACGATGAGCAATGAATAATATTAAATAAATGTTACCTCTATGCATATTTAGACAACAACGATTACAGTACAGCATTTAAATCTGATTAACACAGTCACTGCAGAAATCATGTAACATACAAATATATACAGAACAGAACTTAATATTTGATGTTGTGCTCAATTTAAGTTTTGATCTCTACAAATATTGGACAGGTTCAGAAAATCCATGATAATGGTTGGATACCTAACAAGATGTACTTTCAATTGATATCTTTCACAAAACTCTTGCATATTATCAATGAAACAATCTTGCATTACCCGGAATTGGCGACCTCACTGTATATTTTTCTCAAAGCTTAGATTTTTTTGAGAGGTTTGAGATGAAATTACATATAAAATTAAAAGCAGAATATTTGTGCATTTTTTCACTGAATTAGGTTGACAGCAATGAGTGAACAGCAAGATGTATGCTTAATGGAACATTCATGGATAGGAATGCTATCTAGGCCTATGTCTAATTCAAGACTGAAGAGTAATTAATTTATTGCTGGAACCTGTTACCATTAGTACAGCTACACATATTTCTAAATTCCACTATTAAACAAATTTCAATTTCTTTGCATATATTCCGTATATACTGCAAAATATTTTGTTAGCTAAGTAAAGTTACAGCTCATACGGAATGTAAATAAAAGTAGATTATGATGGAAAATCCATATTATCAATTGCATGCCTTATGTTACATATATATGCAATATCGAATGTACATTCACGTTATGACTAATGAAATGTTACCTTGTACTTTGTTCCAAAAAACTTCCACCTTCCAAAAGTCGGATTTTAGCAAACAGCAAACCACTTATAAATGGAACAGAAGACAGCTCCTCAAGTCTAAAGTTAACGTTAAACTTGTACCTCTTCTTCTTCATCATGAATAAAGACATCATCTTTGAAATACGAGTCATTTCATGATGAAATTGTGGGAATTCCCAACTTCAGCGGTTTTTAAAAAGTTACATGATTGCATCCAACAATAATTGTACTCCTACACAACTAAGATGAAAATCAGAAGGAAACCGGTAGGTAGATCCATCACCAGATTCTGGCAGCGCTCCTCAACAGATAAATTTAAATATTCTCAAACAGAACAGAGCATATCCATAATAAAAAGATAAAATGCTGCTGTATGTATAAAAATGACTGTTTTAAGTCACCATTACATAAACTTTATGGTCCAAGTTTGATAAAATAAACCCTTCTCTGAATAAACAACTTGTACTGAGGCACTTGCCAGCGACTCCTCATGCACTTGCGCACATCATGAAAGTATCAACTTCCGGTTTCCGGTGTAAACATTGAAGCCTGTGAGTGTGATTGATAAAAAGAGATACTCCAAGGTGAGTTTGCAATCCCCATACAGTAACTCGTGAATTGGTAAGTAGTATTGTATGGCCGACGACAGATGTTGTACCTGCAACCCCAGGATTTTCTGGTTCGTTAGATGTCATTCTGACCCAGCGAGGGAACCAAGGAGTATGAGGCCTAATTCATAGAATTACTGTTTCATTAGATAAGATGTTCTGGTATACAAGACACTATTTGTAAGCTAAAATCTAGTAAAGGTTTAGCACTGTTGCACATGCTAGCAGGAACTAGCTTATATTAGTAGGAACACCGGGTGCTAACCATGTGCTAAAACAATACAATATAAGTCATGAATATATGGGCCCAAAATGGGCATGGACATGTAACATATTTAATTTTTGATATACAATACAATATAAGTAAAGACAATACACAGTGTAGAGTAGTTCTTCGAGTTGATTCACTGGTGGTACATTTGAAGTTTCATTTGTAGACATTAGTGCCCAGTTGATATTAATTTCTCTGCAAGATTTGTCGAGGCTGAACCTTTTCGGAAGAGGTTCAGGCTTGACGAATCTTGCTGAATTTAAGTTGATATGTAAACATGCATTATTCCTAATGTAATATATGTTAAATATTGCCTCGCCCTGATACATCAACAGGAGAGAGCAAGAGTCAGTGCTAAAGGTCCACTACAACATCGTGTAGAATAAGCAGAAACACAAGATATACTAGTAAGATTAAATGCTGAATCACATACGTGTAAAATATTTAATACTTTAATGGACAGCAAGGATAGTAATTATATCATTAATTATGATTGTTAATTAGTCCACTTCTGTCCATTGCAGAGTATGTTAATATGACAATATACACATTTCAACAACTTAAATAAGCATAATAAAGCAAACAAATTCACAGTAAATTAGAGACAATATATATCCATGCATGATTATATGATAATTGTTTAACAAACAATTACATATTACAAACATTGTAGCACAATCACAC
>CAJDSM010011754.1:0-16508 GCA_903981925.1 Ostrea lurida | reverse complement strand
ATAGGCCTTGATATATCAACCAAGAGCAGCAACACAATCACACATGTTGCCTGATTATATCAACAAGAGGCAGCAACACAATCACACATGTATGCCTGATTATATCAACAAGAGCAGCAACACAATCACACATGTATGCCTGATATCATCAACAAGAGCAGCAACACAATCACACATGTATGGTATGCCTGATATATCAACAAGAGGCAGCAAGAGTTGGTGCAAATGAATATATTATACATGTATGTCAAATAGAAATCCACTTCTGCTTCATGTAGAAAACAGATGCATAATGTATCTAAAGACTTAAAGAACAGCAAGAGACCGTGCTAAAGAATAATTTATTGTTAGTTAAATGTCAATTAATCCACTTCAGAATCTGCTCAATGCAGAGCGATCTCAGTTACAACATAACATACTATTAGATTGTGGTTTAAGGTAGCTCTATCCTGATGTGATTTATCAATATTGATGGTTAGAAATAGCAAAAAACTGTATTAGTTTCCATTCGATATAGTTTGATTTAATTTATAACCAAAGAAAATAATTATGTATATTGCCACCTTTTTCAAGATGTCAGACGGTATGGCCAGGTCAACATCAGAAAATCGCACATTTTCGCAAAACAGAATAATAATCGTAGATAAAATCTTGTTAAAATGTCAACAGTTTAGAAAAACTGCTAATTTAAATTAATAGTGGATATTAGGGAATCATTGCAGACTAATAGACATAGGAGTTATTGTCCTTGACAACATTGTTTGAAGTGTAAATAATTGATTATCTATGAAAAATATAAACTCGTTTTATTATCAATAGTTTACCTGATTTTTTATTCAATCCAGTGAATCATGTGTAAAGTTTAATTTGATAAAGATTTTTGCAAAATCTCATGACATCAAAAAGGACTGGTCAACCTTTGTTTTGAATAGAGGAAATTGTCAATATCCATAAGTGACTGAAGATGAAATTGTTTAGCTACATGTGACTTATGAATTCACACAATTTGTACAATACATCAATATCCACACATTTCATCAACCAAAACAACTGGTCTGCATTTATTGTTAAAAAGGTGACATCTCGGTAAAATTGTGAGCAAAAGATTAATTCTTGACAGACTTATATTGCATGGACAATGTAATACGAAATGCATTTCATCTTCTACCTCTTTTAATTTGCAGTTGGGGCGTATTATATTTCCTCTCTTTGGTACTTTGTATTCCATAATTGGATACTTATCTCGTAACCTAGATTTAATGATACATATACAAGCTATTACATCATCAAGCTTTCCATATCCTATAAGACTAAGTACATGTATGTCAAAAGACCTTTTCAGCATAAGCGTAACAGAGGAGGAGGAAGTGTGCTCATGTTAGACCCATTGTGAAAGAGCTAATATGAATTTGAATTAATTTAATGTACAGTAATTTCAGCGGATTAACCTAAGTGCCCTGATGCTATCTGCATGCTCACCCAACTGGGTCCATTCTTTGATGGTATTTGGGAAATCTGAATTTCTGATATCTTCTATGCTTCATTTAATATGTTTTTAAACACTTAGGGTGAAGAAATTTGGATTTTTGGTTAAATTGTTTGTATTGGTAAGATGAACTAAGCAAGAAATATAGCTGGTGCCATCCTCTCAACTAATTTTGAAAAAAGAACACTAGAATTAATCAATTTACATTGTACTTATAGGGAAATGCATAACTCCAGAGTCACATTCCTTAAAGTAGAGTAATATGTTGATGGTGCTACCGTTGGTGCGAGTAAAGTCCTTTAGAACATCTTACATATACAACCCTAGATATAAAATCCAGCTCTTCATGTAACGCATGAAATTTGATGCTGTGGGCGTAAATAGTTTGCATTGTGACGTCATATCAGCTGCATTGTTTTGTTTTTTATCAAAGCAAGCAGTTGTCAACAACATCAAATCATACGAAGTTATGAGTAAGCTTGTTCGAAATTTAAAAACATTTCGCCGGTACTTTCCAAACACCTTATTTATTACCTGCGTGTACCAGGAGCGAGCAGTCTAGATCGGTCCACTCCGCCGTTCTGTCCATTTACACGTCCGTCGCAATAAGCTTGTCATCGCAACTCCTCTGAAACTCCCCAACCAAATCACAACAAAACTTTGGTATACAGTAAGAGCATCATATGTAATTGTGCATACTTAGCAGAAATATTTGATCCTCTAAACTTTCGATGTAATTGCCCCTTCAAACTTGAGAAATTTGTGAAAATCCTCATAACATGATCTTGTTCATCGCAACTCCTCTGAAAGCTACCCAACAAATTCAACGAAAATTAATTGGATACAGTAAGAGCATCATATGTAGTTGCTGCATATTAGCAGGAAATATTGATCCTCTAAATTTTATGGAAGTTATGCTCCTTAAAACTTAAAAATTTACAAAAATCCTCATAAATATAATGACATGAACCCTTTTGCACTAACAATATTTAAAAAATCATCATCATTATTACCTTATCATTTTCAGCTTATTTCAGAGATTAGGGGATTTAATACCATGCTGAACTGACAGAATTTTTATTATTTACAAACTTTAGTAAATGACTATAGCTTGCGAAGCGATGCAGGTCCAGACATCATCACTTGTTTTATTTACGGAGTTGTTAATGATAGTTTATATAGCAGTGAATACAACATTTTTGCAGACGCATTGTGGGTCTAATATGGGAAGAAAGTGGAGGAAATGTAAAATAAAATTTTCAATCGAAAAGTTTAAATTTATTTCGTTTAGTAAAATAAAGTACATGTACATTTTCCGTACATCCAGATTAGTCTGCTTCTTCAGAAATCTGAGATATCTTTTTGGAATTAGAAATATCATGTAAGAATTGCCAGACAGAGTAAGTACATTTCCCATACATGTAGATTAGTCTGGTTCTCCAGAATTCTGAAATCTTTTGGGAGTTACCGGGTAGTACGTGTGTAATATTATGTAAGAATTGCCTGACATACAACATACAACAAACAATCTGTCAGTTGATCTGGCAGGTGGATAGGTCAATTATATGACAGGAATAGAAGTGGTTCCAGAACATTTCAAACTCAGCATATACAAACTGATGATTCACAAGCCACCGTGAGTTGCATTAGATAAGCAATCACTCAGTCAATCTTGGATTCTTCCAGTGATGTTATATTAGTATTTGAGTTTGTAGAGTTTAATTCAATGGAAAACACAGTTAAGATACAAAAATCTGGTCCATGGTCTTAGAATTTTGTTGAGATTTGGAGAATGAGAAATGTGTGCCACCCTGCATAAACTAGAGTATTTTAATACATTGTTGTCATTAAAATGCGCTATTTTATCATGACATCATTATTATTAATGTTTATCATATCAATTAAAGTATTGCCTAGGTCAGATATGATTAAACTCAAGTCCAGTTACAACAAGCAGTTATGACAATATCTTGTGTGATTTCTTCACAACAAACAGGGAGATATCATTGATATACTAATTCGCAAGCATGTTTGGTAATGTTTGGGTAGATTTTGATGTATTTTGGGTGAAGACTGGTTGGAATTGTACCTCTGCTATCTGTGTCTTTTATTAAGCTTCCATTTTTCAACAGGAGGAGGGGGGGGGGGGGGTACCTTCTGTGTTTTTACTTACCACCAGAAGGACCCTCTTCAGTGCCCTTTTTTACGGAACTGTTTATATGTAAGCAATTTCAGCTGCCTAGAGTGCTGTAGGAGATATCCATTCTGTCTTGCCAGACTTTTGTCACATGAATGTAAACATTTCTGCTGGAATTCTGTATGTTTAAGTTTGTTGATTGTTATCCTTCATGATGATGGCACACATTTCTTACTTCTAGAAATCTTTATGGGTTGACATTTTTGAAGGTTACTGGGTTTTATATATAAAAGACATTCAAAGTTTCACAAATGTATTAACGACGACGGATATAATTCGTTTCTAAAATAGAAGATTTTATTCAAATTTTGTATCAATTAAATTATATATATTAGTTTAAAATCACGGAAAAAAAATTATAGTCATCGTTCATTTTTCCGCTGGTGGGACGTTCAAAAGTAGCATGAAAATGCGTAATTGCAAGAAAATAGTAGGAATCTCATTAGTGCGATATAAAAGTTGATAAAAAAAAATGCTGAAATAGATGTGTGTTAATCCAACAACGAGAAAAAATAGTAAGGAACGAATAGTCTTAAAAACTAATAAGGAAAAAGTTAGGTATCGGCCAAAATCTTTTAGGGGAGCTGTCTCAAAGGTGATATTTTGCTGAATTTTCACATGAAATATGTGCCAACGAGAGAATAAATAAGTATTTTTTCTACTTTTATGAGTTATATTTCCATTTTATAACTATGAAGTTTGGAGAATGTTCCTTTTTCATATTAAAGACATGAATTCATTGTGATGATATTTTGGGCGTTTCAAAACATGAATACTAATCAAGCTGTCTAACAATTCAATGAATTCAATGATATAAAACATAGGCATGTCGCTGAACGATGAATTTGTAGTACCACTAAATGTTACCATTCTGTTATTATATTTTCACAAATGGGTATAATTCTTAATAACTAACATAAGCATGCGTATTTTGTATTGAAAAAGACAAACAAATAATTGTGTCGTTGAAAGATAACAGTAACTTTGTTTTCTGTCTTCACTTAATAACGTTTTCTGTAGAAAACCATTTTAAACAAAAAAAATTAATTTATTCCTTTGATCGGTTTTACAGATGTACATGTATTAATCTAACAATAGATTTCTAAAATTATTTACGAATGTATTGATGTAAGTGCATGTAACAAGATGTACATGTAGGTAGTAACTGTAAATGGTCATTGTTTATTCGGACAGCTAAATAAGTACATAAAGTTCAATAAATAGTAGATTATTAATCTCAGTGTTTCTCTATCTAAAATATAAGATTAAAAACGACTTTTTTCCTTTCATGTGGCCTCTTTCGTGTGACAGTTCTCTGCTAATATATCTTGGATAGAGTTATGAGCTATTACACACGAACAACACATTCTCACAAACGGCTTGTGACGTCAAGAATACAAGACCAGTGACATGTCACGTACACTATATAATTATTCATGATAAATATGTTGCCGTAGACTTCAATAATTAAAATGAAGATTTGTTTTGATTTATGTATATGGGAAAGTTGCATATGCGACGTTTATCTGCGAGCAGAGCACGAAATTTACGAATTAGGTCTGTCGTCGTTAAAACTCATACAGTCCGATGCAAAACTACAATGTTAGATGCAAATTTGGATGTGCAATTAGCTAATACACTGGAATCCCAATTTGCTTTCCAATATTTAGTGTATTTTTAATGAGTAATGTTGGGTAGTATACCTATATATATATCTCCCATATCTTGATCACTTCATACCAGGATCATTGTTTGAGAGTGTGATTGTGTATATTCTGGGTAACCATCAAACGATTGAAATTTAACACCTGTTGTTTTGTAACATGGAACAATTATGTAGACATAAATTGTGTAATGTCTGTTAATGCGTTATGAAATCTTGTCAGCACACCCATTTCATAGTATAGCATAATCATGCTTGTATATATAGTAGGTGTGATGTCTGAAAGGTATCCCTATTCATTGTGTTTCCTATAACTTTCTATATTTGTAAGTCAACTAGCTGTAACAGCATGAACTGGTGCCTTTTATTGCCCCCTGACTCGGAAGATCGGGGGATGGGGGGGGGGGGGCATATTCTTTTTGTCCTGTCTATCATTCTTTCACTGTCATTTTGTCTGAAACTTGCACCTTGGCTATAACTTTTGAATGGTAGGTACTAGGGTTTGATATTTCACATGTATGTTCCTTATGATGAGACCTTTCTGTTGATACCAACATTTTTGACCTCCTGACCTTGACCTCTGACCTACTTTTCAAAAACTTTAACATTGGCCATAACCTTTGAATGGCAAGAGATAGGGTTTTCATATTTCACTTGTATATTCCTTATAACAAATCCTTTCAACTGGTACAAACATTTTTTACCTCATGGCTTTAATCTTGAACTTTGACCTTTCAATATTGGCCATAACTTTTGAATGGTAAGGGATAGACATACATGTGATATCCCACCCTTTTGGGGTGAGACTCACCCTTTTTGAAGCACTCTCACGCCCTAACCCGCGGGTAACAATATCTCACCCCCCAAAAAAAATTGTTGTTAAAGGTGTAGTATGGCAATTAGTTTCCCTTTAATCATGAAAGTTGTATCAAAAAAGCCAAAAATGCCTGCAATGTCCAGAAGATACTCCAAGAAGAATCTTACATTAGTAGAGACTAATGCTATCAAATGAACACTTAACTGCTGAAACTTGATTGTGACACTTGATAATTGCTTTTATAATAAAAAATTAACTAAAGCTAAGTATTTTAAATCTTATTATGGCCTTTATTACAGCAAATCATTGATATAAAAAAAAATCTCACCCCAAATCACCCCAATCTCACCCTTAGCTCGGCAAAATCTCACTCATAGGCAGTCGGAATTTATCACATGTATGGGGATAGACCTTTATATTTCATGCATAATCCTTATGACAAGCCCCTTCCACTGGCATGTGGAATACGGGGGCATTAGTGTTTCACAAACACATCTTGTTTAATTCATGTGTATAATTCCCTCGATTTGTATAGTCTCAGTAATATTACTAGCTGTAGGTGAGGTATCGCAAATATAAGGAAATTCCGCACAGCACTCCTGACCTTAGCAGCGAGGGTTCTTTATTGTGCATTAGTATGCCTACTGTGGCATGGGATCTCAATTTTTTAGGTCAAATCCCATAATTATATCTGTGATTCTCTCTTCCAAATGCTGCGTATTTGGCAGAGGTGTGTTGTGGCCATGGCACAAGTCTCATGATTCCATACAAAGCAACGTTCTTCCTCTGAGCTATCGTGAAAAAAAGAAGTTATAATTGACAACAGCAGACGTGTCAACTTCAAAAGACCGATGGCTTTTGCATGTAATGTCAAACACATGACAAAGGAACAGTCAATACCCATGTTTTGGGTAACCATCTAAGGTTTGAGGCATCTCCAGAATTGAGTTTCGGGACCTCCTCCTGCTTGCCAAACAAATGTTGTAACAACTATGTGACCATTACCAGTGATTTGCATTGTGATTTCTATGTAATTGATGTCATAGTATTATAATGATATAAATTTTTAAAGAGCTTTTCTGAAGCAAAATTTGAAGTGTTACCGGTAATATTTAAATGGTATGAATTAATTTACATCAAAACAGGATGTCTCATCATGAAAATTTACAATATATCCTGTTATTCATCTTCTTTGAAACTTTGAATACAGTGGGTTTTTTTGGTACTACCTGTATGCGTTGAATACAATGTCTATTTTGGACTATCTGTTTGTTGAAGACAATCTCTTTTTTGGAATACCTGTATGTTTGCTCATAAGCAGGATTAATCCACTGTACAAATTATGAAATACTGTAGATATTGCTGAACATACTTGCAAATTTTTCACTACTTGCTCCATAAAAGAAACACAACTTGAAGAGAAATTTTTGATGGCAGTGACTCCTTTGAATGGTGGGAGGCAATAATTCAGTCCAACACTGATTTTCTTTGAATAAAATGCACATTGATATTTAAAACAGCTAAATGAAACCATGAAAAGTTGCTAAATGAAGCTATATAAAGTTTGTATATTGTCAAATGATGTCATTGTGCCAGACCTTACTCATGGATATTGATACAGCATTGAAAGTTTCAATAAAATTGAGTTCTTACCTAAAAATGATGTACATAATATGTAATAGTTACCAGTATATTATGTCACAGGGAATAATTTTTGATACTGTACCACCAATGAATATAATATTGTAGTGATGATACATGCCAATTTGGAGCCATATCATATATGGTGATCATTGAACAAAACTTAATTATTATTATTAATTTTGACAGGGAATGATGGATGTAGAAGCATCTCATCACCTGCTATCAAGTGTGTGATTTCTGACATGGAGCAGCAGAAAAAAGAACAGCCCTTTGCTTCCACTTCGTCCAAACAGGTAACATGATATCAAACTTAAATATTATAAGTACATGATCTATAAGTTTCAAAGTGAGATTGTACTTTATAATATAGAACAGATATTATTATTAAAGCCTATTGGACTCCATATTGCCTTGGTTAATCTTCTCTCAGGTGACTTCAAGCTGTCAATAAAGTACAATCTCACTTTGAAACTTATAGAGAGTGAGAGAAGGCTTTAGTACAACATCTACTGTTCTCGGTATGTGTATAGCTCTATAAAGTGTGATGGCCATGCCAGTGATGATAGTGTTCATAAAGTGCAATACTGATACTATGTGGGATGGTACACATCAATGTATGGACTGTCAGGTTCATTGCTAAAAGGGCTGCTAGAAGATTGTAAAGCCTATCTAAACTGTGATGGCCGGTACACACAGTGGGTCACAAGTTGCACTTAAAATAGTACATGTTGAGGAAAATTCTTCAAATGTCTTCTCAACAAAAAAAATACAGGGATGCATTTTGTCAAATTTGCATGGAAGTGTTTTCATGCTGTGTAAGTTCAAAAGTTTAACATTTAAAAAAAAATGAAGAAATGAAGCCCTTATAGTTGGTTATCAGGTAAAGAGGGGGTACTAAGGATTCTCATTGAATGGCTCAATGACCTTAATCTACCGATTGTTGTCTGCAACTCATTGCTATTGAAGTGTGATAGTTGCATGAATATATACACCCAAGTGTATGGTAGATACTGGAAGTGTAATGTTACAAGTGATTACTTTATATTTTCAGCTTGCAATTTGAAACAAAGTGGATATGAAATGCAAGAATGTTTGCATGTGCTTCAACGTTAGGCTTATTTTTGCAATTTTAGTTCCCAACAGCAGTTTCGCAAAAATTACACAAATTAGCACAAATCGGAGAGAACGAGTACAGTTTCATGTCGCATAATCCAAATCATTTGGTCAAATGTTCATAATTACAAAATAGTGAATTGACAAGGTTAAATTCATAGCTGCAATATTTGTTACGCAACATTTTAAGAGCAATTACTTTTGTAATTATCAAAAACCAGAATTTCAATTACTAGCATTTTGTACCAAGGATGACCACTGCACATATAGATAAGAATTTCTAATCATTGCAGTTTTGTGTGAATTACTGCACTTTAGAGTGCCATAACATTGTAAAGTCTTATATGGTTACCGTAGGACAGGAACAAGTCTCACTCCCTTGGTTTATGTAAGGAGTGTATAATTTATATGGAATGAGGGACCTCTGACACCCAATGACTTATGTTGTTAACTTGAAGTATAATGATGTAATGTTTTCCAAAACAAGTGTCTTTACAGGACAACATCAACCATTTCCTTTATGTTATACTAAATAAATACACAAGTATTTCATTGAATTTTGTAAGTACACAATTATTCATACCTAACGCATGTTTTAATGCTTCACATGCGAATGGTAGATGAGCTATTTTGAAATTCTAGTTAGCAAAGTGAATTTGAATCAATTAAGTTCCACTGTGATATAATACAGGTTACATTGCTCATTTACTGACCACTTTCATAAAATTCTTATATGCATAGATTGCAAATTGTATCATAATAACCATGCAAAGAAACATATAATATTGGTATACTGCAAAATTTGATTGGTTCATTATTATTGTTATTATGAGACTATATTACCTGCCTGCAGATGGGTAATATAGGTTATGTTATCTTTCTATAACGGATACGTTAGTAAAAGATCGCCATTTTTGATCTCGCTTTGAACAACTCTGTTGTCTGGTGCAATCACATTGTTTGTAAACAGTGCAAATGACAATGAAGAGATAATCTGATAAAACAATTTTATGTCAAAATTCATGTCGGATGAATTTAGCTTCAAATGATGTCATAATAATTAACACTTCGATCATTTGTCTGTGATGTGTAGAACTGTGATGTACAAAGCTCAGTCCATACGAATTTGGGTTTACACGGGTATGAATTCGGCAAGGACAGCTCTACTTTTAAACTAAAATTCGTGCTTAAACAAATAAAAATACTGTCTTTGATTTTTAGTCATTTTTAATTTGGTTCAATATGATCATTATTTTTCCAAACTGTAAAAATGAAAATAATTACACATCATTGATGATTTACAGTGATAGCCCATTGGGAGTGTCCATAACAGAGGAAAGGCAGGGAAGATGAAGTTTTATATACATACAGAGGATCCGCCATTTACGATGGTTGTGAAATGGAATGACGATGATGACCAGTGTCTGCAGAATCTCCTAGATGTAAGTCACAGTGAGTTGTCTGATGCCTTTATGTGCCTAGACAACGGAGAGAAATTTGATTATCTAGATGGGGCTATCAGAAAATTCATAATCAAGTTATTATTGATGCAATGTAGTGACTCTTTGCAGGAAAATACAGGTAGAAATTTGTAAGCATTTTTAAAATTTCAGATATGAATATAAGGAATTACTTTCAGGGGGAGACATATTGCTTTTGTACTTTCTGTCCATCCGTCTGTCACAAAATCTTGTGAACGCTTCTCCTCCTATATGGCTTATCAGATAGCCATAAAACTTTGTACAATGCTTCTTTGCCACCTGTAGATGTGCATGTTGTCAGGACAGGAGGGTCCAATCATTTACCTTTAAGTTATGGTGGATCCAAGACTAGTGGAGGGTGTAAAATAGCTTGTGAACACTTTCCCTCCTATACGGCTTATAAGACAGACTTGCAATTTGTACAAAGCTCCACTGCCATTTGTAGATGAGCATATTGTTAGGACAGGAGGATCCAATTTTTTTTTCTATAAGTTATAGCAGATTTAAGAAGGATGTGATGTAATATAGCTTGTGAACACTATTCTCCTGTGTGATTTATTGGATAGTCTCCATGATGTTTACATTGTTTGAACTAGGGATCTAATATTTTCTTACAATTTGAATTACAGTGGATGTTTTTTATGCCTCCGGAATCTTTGATTTCGGGGCATATAGTTTTTGGTCTGTCCGTTTGTCTGCAAAAACTTTAACATTGGCCATAACTTTGAATGGCAAGTGATGACTTTCATATTACACATGATTGTGTTTCCTTATGACAAGCCCTTTCTACTGGTACCAAAATTTGTGACCTCCTGACCTTGAAGTTTGACCTACTTTTCAAAAACTTTAACATTGGCCATAACTTTTGAAAGTGGTGGGATTTTCATATTACACATTGTGTTCCTTATGACAAACCCTTTCTACTGGTACCAAAATTTTTTACCTCCTGACCTTGACCTTGAAGTTGACCTACTTTCAAAAACTTTAACATTGGCCAAAACTTTTGAATGGCAATTGATGGGACTTTTATATTACACATGGTATTCCTTATGACAAGCCTTTCTACTGGTACCAACATTTTTGACCTCCAGACCTTGACCTTGAAGTTTAACTTACTTTTCAAAAACTTTAACATTGGCCATATATTTTGAATGGCAAGTGATGGGACTTTCGTATTTCACATGTGTGTTCCTTATGACTAGCCCTTTCGAATGGTACCAACATTTTGACCTCCTGACCTTGACCTTGAAGTTTGACCTACTTTTCAAAAAACTTAAACATTGGCCATAACTTTTGAATGTAAGTGATAGGTTTTTCACATTTCACATGCAAATCCTATGACAAGCCCCTTTCACTGGCATGTGGAATCCGGGACATCAGTGTTTCACAAACACATGTTGTTTTTTTTTTTATGTACATGCAAGGGTATGTTCAATTTCCTACTGATATTTAAGCATAACTGTGTCATACACATCAATGACATTGGTAACTTCTGTTTTGAATATTTTCTCCATCATTTTCCTCAAAGCGCAAAGTACCATTCATAATGTCTATTTTCCTGCTTGTGATTTCTCCATAACCTATGCAGTACATTAAGGGAGGAGGTAATAACACTCTCAATTTTGGAAGGAGGGAGACATTTGCTTTTAATAAAAACAAATTGTATTTTTCTGGTGAAGCTTTTATGCATAATTTATCAGGTCTTCCATTGTACACATGTAGCTAATTAGATCACATACCCATCAAACCAAACAGTACTTCATTAACAATTTTATCCCATTTTAAATTTACCACCAAACCATGTACTGCTATCTTAGATTTATGAGTAAATTTAGAATTCATCCTGTTCTGAAGTCGCCCATTCAGGATTGGGGCAAAATGAGCAAAAATAAACGGCTTTTAAATTATACAATATATGTTGTTCAACCAGCCCTGGATACAAGCACTTGTATTTGTATCGAAAGGAATTAATTCTCGTTAGTTATGTCCAGGGCAATTTTCCCTTTGAAATATACTTGATCTAAGTGACTCTTGATACAATGCTATACCGCAATAAGCTGTGTCGCAGTAATTATGATCCTAGAAAATATATAATGAGACAGAATCCAAAATAAGACATTGTTCTCAATAGGGAAATTTGATAATTATTAGCAATGAGTAAGGGAAATTAGATAGAAGATGATTTCTTATGTACTGGTAGTGGATGGAAATGTGGGCTTTTTACATTACAGATATTTCTGAGAAATTTTAAACGTAAATATCCTGAGGAAGAGGAAAAACTTGAGAAATCAACCTTGGAGATGTGGAAAGGGTATGGCTGTCACTGTGACATATCAGACCATTAGTACTGTATTTTATTGGTTGTAAAGAGACACAAGTCATGTATACATTTTCTAAGAAATCTAATTTGTAAGAGTATAGTGAAATTCAAGACAAATATATGATTTACAAATATAATGGTATTTTTAGAACGTTTGAATACTACATGTACGTAGTATTTATGAAAGATGATTAACATTTCAGGAGAAAGTCGATAAATTTATCTGGAACAGTTTTGAAAACAATAAAGAATATGGATGACATATACATAAAGTGGAAAGCTCAATCACATGGTAAATCTTACAGTAATTAACTATACAGTTCATACACCTATAGAATTGTAAGCAAGATATGTCGAAGAAATGAAGTAAATATATGAGAAAGTGACAAATGTTCATCAATTTCTTGGATTGTTTAATTATTAAAATGTTTAAATAATTATTTAATAATACAAGCATGTATAGGGTTTCTTGTTTCATTTTTTGGGGACTAACAAAGGTAAAACAGAACAGAAAACCTCACTAGAAATACTTCAATCACCCTGTATGGAGAAATCATCAAACTCTGTCGAATCGTCCAAAATGAATCATCTCTCCAAGTCCAAAGATTCCTCCTATTCAGTTCAAGACTTCCTGGAATTAGCTGCCTCCTTGTCTTCCAAACGCCAGCTTCAGCATGCTATTGTTTTATACAAAGATGTCCTTCAGAAAGAGCCTAACTGTCAAATGGCACTTGTTGGCATTGGTAAGACTAGTGTATAAGATAACTTTATTCCAATTTTGGGCCCAGAGGGGCAAAGACAGTTTATAACGAAAGAATCTTCAGAAAAGATTACAACATTAACTAAAAACTACAGTTGAACCTTTGTATCTCGAACACCGATATCTCGAATACCATGGCTATGTTGAACTGATTTGGAGGTCCCAGTCACCTATTTTTTGAGTATTTTTACCCTTAATATCTTGAATCCACGGATATCTTGAACTATTTTCTTGGTCCCATTGAGTTTGAGATACCAAGGTTCGACTGTACATGTAGATGCAGTATATGGAGAAACAAGTACATTTGATTTGCATGTAATAATCCTTTATAGATTTTGAGTTACAAGCTAATATCACTCACAGTACAATATGCTTTTCAGCTGATTGTTATCTACGGGCTGGTAGACCCACTGATGCACTGAAGTATTTGAAACAAGCACAGAATGTAAATGACACAGCTTTTAAGTAAGACACGGTGTTTTTCTAAAAAAAAAAAAAAAATCTGATTGTCAAACTGATGATATTGGGGTATTTTTACATTATGACAGCTTTTAGAAATCTTTATTAAAGGCATTTTAGTCTTTGTGAAAATAAGGAGTTGCTACAGAACAAACCAGATTTTTTAAAGTGGATACTGTATGTATCCTCAACTCTTTCACTGCCAAGTCAGCTTACATGCATGTATACACTGCCAAAGGGAACTTAAGGGGATGATAAATAGTACGTCACGTGATAACACTAGACGTAAATATTGATTGTTCGTCACAATTGCGCAGCACGCCAACGCAGGCTACTTTTCACAATGTAAAAATCATATTGCACAAGCATTATCTGCTTTCAAATTCTGCATATATTAAAAGAACCTACAGAGTCTTCTCTTCATTAAAACTGAGGTTATTTAATAGCTTATGAATAACATTATCTGTGATCGGGGCTCTTTTTATAAAAATCGGACACACATGCTGATAATGAATCCTGTGCTCTTAGCATTCTGTGACATGATATTCAATAAAATAATTATTTAATGACCACTTTTTTCTTTCAATTAATAAATTATTTAAGAATTTCCCAATACTGCTTTATCCTAGTTACACTGGCCCATGAATAGAAATATGGTATTATATGGTATTGGTCAAATCAATTCGAGAAAACTGGCATATGTTGATTCTTCTTCCACTTGCTCACCCCCCCCCCCCAACCACCCCCCCCCCCTTACCAATTTTTCACTTGTAACATTTATTCTTGGGAGTTTTTATCCAATTTAGATAAATAACATGAATATGATTGAAACATCTTATAGCCATTGTTCGATGATTTGTAATTGTATATATTGAAATTCCTGACTTTACAAAGACTGTGTGGTTAGATGTTAGCGCGAAATTTATACTGATGTACCACTGAAACAAACATAATTTAGTTCAATAAATTAGATCTAGCTTGTCAATAGTTCATATTTCACGAACAAGGTGAGTGGCTGTGGTATCTTTTCTACACACAATTTAAATAAAATTCGATATGACGGTGTTTTTAAGAAAATATGATATATATGTACTGAGAAGAATGACTTTTGCAAAGAGCTTTTTTGTTTCATTTTTGGAGGGTTTTCCTGAATATCTAAAGAACTATTGGCAAATGCCAAACATACAAGTTATTCAACAATATTTAATTACTGGGGATATTTTTTGAAGCATTCTTTGTTATAAAATTCAATAAAAATTTTATTTTTCAAATTATTTTTCAGGCAGGCCTTATCATACTTATTCTATTACATTAGAAAATAACCATTTTTATATAAGGAGGTCTAATTCAGACTTGAATTAATCTCCCTATTTGTCAAGCTTCCATGCAACCGACTTCCGACATTTGTGAAGGACACTTCAATATAAGATTATGATGAAAGAAAATGAGAAAAAATTCAATCAGTAGTTATATTTAGCTTGTCTATTAATATCCCCCTTAAGTCAGCTTACACATACACTGCCATGTACAACTAAAGTCAACTTACACACACACTGCCAAGTTAACTTTGGTCGCTCTTGGCAGTGACAGTATGTATTAGTATGATGTTTATGAAGTATATTGTAGCTGGTTTAATTCATAATAATTTGACAATGTACAGGAATGGTATGGAACAGAAAGGTCATGCATGATGTTTCTTTGATTCATTTCATCTCCATGATATGAAGAGTTCTAGTATAATTTCCGAAATGAGCTCACACACACATACACACACATACAACACATTGTTAGTGAGTGAAAGAGTTCAAAATTCTATGATTTAGGTCAACAATCACGAATTACACTGAACAGCATTCTTCTGATACCGTGTAAGTAGTAATTTTGGCGAGTTGCAAATTTAGCGTTATTCCCATTAAAAGTGGTATTTTATTTTAGCGATTATGTTGTTTATTATTTTGAAAAGCTCTTCCAATGATTTGCAATGAATTGTTAGCGACATCTAATTTTAGCGATCTCAAAACCCTCGCTAATAATGCCAAAATTAATTCGTCACTAAAATTTTTGCTTATACAGTATATGTCACAGATTACTAGCACACTTGTATTTACACAAAAGACACCAAAATCTGAATCCAACTAAACTAAGTGTACTGTAATACATAAGAATTATACCGGTAAAATCAAAACTGCATAATAAAGAGGGATCTATTTACAGAATGGGACAGTGCTATGTGAAGATGGGTGAGCACGACAAAGCGGTGGAGACATTGATTGGTTACAGCAAGGAGTTACGGAACAGAGGAGGGACTGCAACATCCCATAAACAGGATGTCCAGGTACACAACCAATCAAAGTTGGAAGTTTATCCCCCCCCCCCTCCCCCCTCAAAAAAAACCCCAAAACTCTATGTATGCAAGTATCATCATTGCTTTAGTGTCAGTTTTGTACGCTAATACATTACACAGCTTCAAATTATTTTGCCAATGCTAATTTTGTTCAAAGAGGATTAGAATTTTTATACGCCTGTCGAAGACCGGAGACGCATTATGGTATAGCGTTGTCCGTCTGT
>CAJDSM010011748.1:0-12760 GCA_903981925.1 Ostrea lurida | reverse complement strand
TGGTTACTTCTATGAAGATCAAAAATATGCGATTCAGTTATCCGGACGCTTCATTTATCCGGACGATTTTGCTGGGAACCAAAGTGTCCGCGATTAACGAGCCACTGCCTATGTACTGTTCATCAGTTATCTCTCCATCTGCTTATCCTGTAATCAATCATGTATACTGTTCATCAGTTATCTCTCATCTGCTGTATCCTGTAAATACAATCATGTATACTGTTCATCAGTTATTCTCTCTCCTGCTGTATCCTGTAATACAATCATGTATACTGTTCATCAGTTATCTCTTCCTGCTGTATCCTGTAACACAATCATGTATACTGTTCATCTGTTATCTCTCATCTGCTGTATCCTGTAACACAATCATGTATACTGTTCATCAGTTATCTCTCATCTGCTGTATCCTGTAATACAATCATGAATACTGTAATACAATCATGTATACTGTTCATCAGTTATCTTCATCTGCTGTATCCTGTAACACCAATCATGTATTACTGTTCATCAGTTATCTTCATCTGCTGTATCCTGTAACACAATCATGTATACTGTTCATCAGTTATCTTCTCATCTGCTGTATCCTGTAACACAATCATCAGTTATCTCTATCCTGCTGTATCCTGTAATACAATCATGTTACTGATTTCAGTTTATCTCTCTCCTGCTGTATCTGTGACACAATCATGTATCTGTTCATCAGTTATCTTTCTCCTGCTGTATCCTGTAACACAATCATGTATATTTGTTCATCACAGTTATCTCTCATCTGCTGTATCCTGTAATACATCATGAATACTGTAATACAATCATGTATACTGTTCATCATTATATCTCTCATCTGCTGTATCCTGTAACACAATCATGTATTACTGTTCACAATTATCTCTCTCCTGCTGTATCCTGTAATACAATCATGTTACTGATGTCATCAGTTATCTCTCATCTGCTGTATCCTGTACCACATCATGTTTATACTGTTCATCAGTTATTCTCTCATCTGCTGTATCCTGTAATACAATCATGAATACTGTTATACCATCATGTATACGTCATCAAGTTATCTCTCATCTGCTGTATCCTGTAATACAATCATGTATAGTGTCATCAGTTATCTCTCATCTGCTGTATCCTGTACACAATCATGTATACTGTTCATCAGTTATCTCTCTCCTGCTGTACCTGTAATACAATCATTGTATACTGTTCATCAGTTATCTCTCATCTGCTGTATCCTGTAATACAATCATGTATACTGTTCATCAGTTATCTCTCTTCTGCTGTGCTGTATCCTGTAACACAATCATGTATACTGATTTACATCGAGTGAAACACTAGTATATGGTGGTCTGAAATTTTAATCAACTTTCTGGGAAGGATGTCTTTCCACAGTAAGATTCTGGTCCAGCCAAATTAAAACATTTTATAAGCACTTGATGTTGATATAGACAATCATGCATTGTACACGTATGTTAGCTGTAAAACAAATCTTTTGAAGGCACAAAAATTCACATCACAGTTAGCTCACATAAAGGTGAAAAAGCCTTCTTACCTTAAACATCAACCAGCTCCAACAAAGGTTGCTTACCTTAAACATCACAGTCAGTTCCCATAAAGGTGAGGAAGCCTTTCTTACCTTACACAATCACAGTCAGTTCCCATAAAGGTGAGGAAGGCTTTTGGGGAGCTGATGTTGCCTTGGTAGCCTTGCTTACCTTTTGACGTCACTCAGTTTCCCCACGCAAGACTGATTCGCTTACCTTCTACGTCGTACTTTGTGGCCAGTTTCTTTATTTCTGTATCTCTCTTCTTCATATTTTCTTTGTGTCTCTGTTGAATTACAACATTTCATGAACAACCATTCAAAGTTCAACCTAACAATACAGATCAGTACTTCATATACAAATCAAAGGTATAAATCAAGCTGCAGTATCTTATAGATCTATGACAAATAATACTCATTCTTTGTGTTGTGAATCATGAATATCGCATACAATTATCATTACGATAGAAACACTGCCACAACTCCTGGATCCGCTCGTCTATGCGTCCTGTATCTACACACCAGCTATCACACACTTAGGTTCTCCCAATCTCCATCCATCTGTGAACTTTTCTCTTACCACAGATCTTTGTTCCCATTTCCCTTTACCTCTATCCTTGACATCTTTTCTTACCTCTGATTCCTGCTCCAGTTTCCCAACCTCCATCAAAAGGTTCCCTCTCTCTTGGCCAAGTTTTTCCAGTTCCTTGTTCAGATCTCTTTGGAGCATTTGAAACTAGACATAGATAAGAGAACAGAAACTAGACATAGATAAGAGAACAGTAATAAAACAGAATTTATGATTAAAAAAACAAAACATAAAAATACGTCTGGTTTGTGATCATGCATATGCTACATTCCTCATTCCCTTTACTTATTATTGAATACAGTTTTGAACTGTACTAAGGAAGAAAAAAATAATAACATTGCTAGAGAGGGCCCCCATGATATATTCCTCAATCATAAATCCCTTGTGAGGGCCCCTTGAAAAAAACCCAAGAAATGGCATTATAAATTCCTCGAAACTCATGATAGGCCTCTGAAAAGGGCCAATTAATTGAGAGGGCATCGGGATAAATTCCTAGACAGAACCTCAAGGTAAATCAATGGGGAAAGCCTCCTGATAAACCCTTGAGAGGACATCACAACAAACTCTTGGAGAGGACCTCATAATAAACAGTTGCAGAGGGCCTCAAGTTACCACACCACCCCCCTCCCTGTAGGTTCCATCCCTACCTGCTCCATTGTCTCTTGTCTTTCCTGAACCATGTTTGCAAAATCTGCTATTGTCTTCTTTAAGTCTTCTACAGAACCTGTGTTGAAATCAATATACAAACTGTACTTAAAATTTTTAAGTTTTCAACCCCATTCACGCTGTCACACCTGTACATTAAAATTTGAGTGAAATGATAACTTGTGCATATTTTCAGATCTAGTCCTATAAATTCAGTCTAGCAGTAAATTCACTCCAATTACAGTCCATTGTTATGATTACATAAACAATGTCCTACTGCTGGACTTCCAGTATGCAGGAAAATTTCGGAAATATGATCACAAGTATGAATTTGTAAAAATTCTCATCACATTGTTAGCAGTGATGTCACACATTTTGATGATATACAAAATAGATAACCTTAAATATTTATCATTTCTATCATTTAAGGTCATACGCAACGTTCATTATCTGTATATATTTTTAAAAATTATTCTTAATATAAAATCATATTACCCTTAGATATTCTTTGAGAAAATAATCAGACCGTATTACCTGGATTTTGGAAAAGATAACAGATGATGAAGAATGTAATTTGCACCATTATTCATACGTGAAATATGAGTTACCTCTCTTTGGAGAAAGCAAATGCAATGCAACTGTACATGTACATACTACAAAATACTGTCAGTTATTGTATAATTATATTTTCACCATCATTGAATAATTGTGAAGGGATTGGATGATCTTTGTGTTACCTGTAAATCTTATTATTAACATTGGAAATCTTCAATTTTGGAGATAGAAAAAAAATTGTGAAATGTACATTGCGTATGCCCTTAAACAAGATCAAAGTTAAAAATTGCAAACTATAAATGTAACTAATGAATAAATGTCGATAATTATCACATGGTCCCTTATAATGTTATATAAACAAGATAAACATCAGAGAGTGTATTCACGTCACTCTCCAGTTGAATGTTTACCAACACCAGTTGTTTGACTGTGTACTTACCAATTACTATACAGCTAATTAACAAATGTCAACAAACCTTGAAATTCATTTTTTATTTCACTTCTAAGTTCTGTTGCAGAATTTTCCATCATTTTCATTTGACTTTTGTATTTCTCTGCAAAGAAGGACAACATATCAATATAAGATTCAGTCAAGATGGAATATTGAGTAACTGTTTTTATAAATTCATAGAGAACAGTACACCAATATCAACTGTAGTTTCAGTTTTCATTGTTTTATTTCAAATTAGAAATCCAGCCTGAATGATTGTTTGATGTAACCAAGGCAAATGGAAAACATTACTGATAAAATTCACCATTTTATTGAAAAAAAAAATGGTGTAAAGGATTCTGACAAATCATTAACCTTCTTACATGTACCATGTCAATTAGTTGCACACAAGCAGTGCTGTTTGTCATCAATGTACATGAAAATGAAAATTCTTTACAATGAAAATATTCAAAGTTTGTGATATGAAACTCAAAGTTTTGTGATACAAACTTTATGTATACACTATGTGCCATAATGGAACCACAATGTATATATCTCATCCCTATTAAGAGTGTTTTTACACCAATTTATGGGGAAAAGAAAAGGAAAATTTCAGCTAAAATTACTTGAACAATATATTACAAACAAACCTATGTTGGTGTGTATCTTGTGAATCTTTGCAGACTGATTTTCAATTTGTTCCAACTTTTCCTGCAAAGGACATCAAAAAGAACATAAAAAAGAATTAAAACAACTAAAACCATCAAACAGAGTATAGTAAAAAAGACCATTAAAAACATCACAAAGGACATTTAAAACACATCAAAGAGCGCAATTTAAAAAAACCCAGAAAAAAACCCAACTCCACAGCAAAAACTATCAAGCCAAAATTAAAATGTGCCAAATTTGACAGTGACCTTGACACATGACCATGACCTTTTCAGTCACACAGCTTGGCGTTTACATTGTGTAGTTTACCGTATAGTCCCGTGTATTGTGCACACTTTTTTCAGGAATTCTAACCAGAAAATGGGGATGCGCACAATACACGTGACTAAAAAAATTCATCTTTTTTTCTGGTCTAAGTTCTGGTCATCAACGGCCGTTTTCGATGTCTTAACTTTCTTGTAAAATATCAACAGAGCAGTCGTGTGCCATATATACCCAGTAATTGCGTACAAATGAACAGACATTGAGCAACTAATCAAAATAATGCATTTTTTGTTTTTTCTTCTTGTCAATTGCGTTATATATGTCACATTTATATAAAACTGGTCGGCTCATCGAACCTACAAAGAAACTAAAGGTCGGGAGTACATACAGTCGGCCAAAATCAGCGGTAGCCCGAAACTTCATAGACACGCTCTAGTAGTAATATTTTAGGAACAATTCAATGAACGACTGAAAATCTTAACAGGGTAGTGTGAAATTAATTTAACCTCTCTTGGATTTTGTGTTCTTATTTTTCAACAACACAATTTCATCGGCGGAGAAACATCACAATTTGTATTTACGACATAACCAACTCCCGATGTTTTTCAATAGGAATTTCCACGTGCGTGTAATAAACACCTGTCGCCCCCTAGCTTGTCAAAAACAAAGGCTGCAGCCGCTGGTAAAAGGTGTAAGAAATTCTCTAAATTTGCTTTTGTATATTCTAATCGCTTTCTCTAATTAACGGGTGAGGAAGGGACTGAATATTACCGAGATTTACCCGGTACTTGCATCAACAACAAATATCGATGCATTCAGAGATTGCTAAACAATTTCAACAAGTTCATTCTTTTCAAGAGGGAAAAAAAAAATCAAACGGTGTAATCAATAGTGCAGCTGCATGGTCCTAAGTACTTCCTAAAAGCTATCGGTGGCGCTCGTTGCATTTCAAAGACATCTAAATGTAAGTCCTGACTCTATCAATGTGATTGAACCGCACGAACTTTACCTGTCACATACTGTAATCGGAGACATTTTCAATAGTAATGCAATTGGTCTTATTGTGAGTCTTTGCAAAGAAATATCATATAACGGGTTACACCTGCCGCCCTTTCTCCTCTCTAATTGATTTTGATTTTGAAAAGAACAATTTACTCTACATGTATCAATTAGCGGTTTGCTTCTCCTCTCTCTCTCTCTCCTCTGCTCATCCTCTCTCATCATCTACTCTCTCCTCTCTCTCTCTCTCTCTCTCCTCTCTCAACGATACGTTATCGATTATAAGGAGTAAACTGACTATCCCACTACACTTAGGAATATTGAATTGATTTCTTTACCTCGATTTTTTAATAGAGATGAAATCTATTGGGCTTGCACATACATGTATCTATCATGTTATAATGCTGCCCCCTCCAATTCTACTTCACTCAGTCTCTCCTTCTCTCCTCTTTCTCTCCTCTCTCTCTCTCTCTCTCTCTCTCTCCCTCTCTCTTCTCTCTCTATCTCTCTCTCTCTCTCTCTCTCTCTACGTTTTTCAATTTAGGAAATGTTATGAATTTAATTAAATTGTCTCTCTTTAGTAATCTTTGTGAATGCTTTGAAGCATTTACTCCATTCGATACTTGTTTACATGCAGATATGGATTTTAACTGGATTGTTATCGATAGGTAGAACCGTAATAATTAGTACATAAAATGACTACAATTTTTTTTTTGATGAAAAACAAATTATATTAGAACTTTAGAACTAAATGAGTAATTTAAAACACACACATACATATTAGTAAATATATACATATACTATGCAATTAATAATACATTTTTTGATACCGTCAATGGTCGGTCATCGTAACATTGTTTCGGAATGCAGAAAAATAGGAGGAAAATTCCAAATATCCTGTGGATTTTTATTTTAGGTTAGAAATTTTTACCGCTCAAATTCTTCATTTTTTTGACATGCGCACAATACATAGGACTAAGGTTTTTCCAGATGTTTTTCCCCCAAAAGTGGGGGGTGCACATTGTACATAAGTGCGCACAATACACGGGACTATACGATAAATGTTTATGACCAAAGACTACCGTATATACTCGGCGCCTATAAGTGGTTTCAACCTATAAGTCCGGTTGGTGGTTTTTTGAGATCATTTTGAAGGATTTTTGCTAATTGACCCGCCTATAAGTCGGGTACAACTTGTTTGTCAAGCAATAGGTTGACAATTTTAAATCAAAATTACACTGGGATATTTGCCCCTTATTTCAAAAACAATATTTTGAGAAAATGATTCCCCGGTCATTTGATAATTCTTTCTCCAAAAGTCAATATCATGTTAATCTTTTATCGTTTACCTGGTGTTCAATAATAATATTTTTTATTTTTAAGTCATCTGTTCTGGATGATGCTCATGATAATCCTCAGCGTTGTTTTAAAAATTGGTACATTGTTCGCCAACTAGAAAAAATAACTGTTTCCTAGGACCTCCGCCTTTATAGAATCGGAACATAGAACCTTTTGGACCAAATTTACTCCCAAAAATCCGACTTATAGGCGAGTATATCGGTAAACCTTCTGACATAGCAAATAGACATGAAATACAATGTTTGGTAAGATCGTACTATTAAAGGAAGAAATCCCGCCCCAGCAGAATCAGCAGCTAAAATGTTTCCTCTGAACACGCAAGTACTTTAACACGTCATGACAGTCCTTCATTTTTGTGAATGCTTATAATTTTTACTTTTTAGTAACATGAACTGGACATGAAACTTCTCCATCAAAGACATTGAAGCTACAGAAAAGAACTAGATGTGTCGGTGTGACAACCGAATGCCCCCCGCCTACAGTGAAGTCTAACACTAGAAGGAAAATTCGTAAGGGTGAAATTGAAAGTTTTTCCCATGCATGAACTGTGGCGTATCCATATATCAAATTTTGAGTTGAATGTGTGCAACCGTTGCAGAGATAATGAACGGAAATGGAAAATTTGCTGATTTTTCTGTAAGTTCAAGAGGGCTAACTCTGTCAAAAAAATACAGACCATGACCAACTTCGAACTTGACCTGCATATTCCGTGACAATATCCATATACAAATTTTGAGTTGAATTACAGTTTGATTATCTCTTGGGACAAATATTCTCCCCCCCGTGCTGTCAGTTGAGTTGGTGTTGCAAAATTTTTTGCAATTTCCTAAGTTTAACATTCACGAAAACTTAGGGAACAAAATTTCCTGGGTAAATTATGCCACAACTAACATAGATGTCCTTCGCTACAAAAATCAATTTTGCTTAAAATCAGATCAGTAGTTTCAGAGGAGATGCACTGACAAGGCTATATTCATGAGGATTTAAGGCAAATTTCTAAAAGTTCAACACCATAACCTCAACAAAAAATTAGAGGATCAAAAATTCCTCGTAATATGCACAACTACATAATTATGATCGTCCTTGCTAAACATAATAAAGTTTCTTCAAAATTGGGATCAGTAGTTTCAGGAAGTTGCGCTGACAAGGTTATTCACAAGGATTTTTAAGGCAATTTCTAAGTTCAAAACGGCATAAACTCCATCCAAATTTGAAGGATCAAAAAATTTACCCTGGTAATATGCACAACTAGATATGATGTCTTGCTACAATATAAAGTTTCTTAAAAAATCGGATCAGTAGTTTCAGAAGGAAGTTGCGCTGACAAGGTTATTCATGAGGACTTAAGGCAAAATTTTCTAAGTTCAAAACAGCCATACTCCTACAAAAATTAAGATGATCAAAATTTCCTGGTAATATGCACAACTACATATGGTGTCCTTTTGCTACATATCAAGTTTCTTAAATCGGATCAAGTAGTTTGCAAAGAGGAGTTGCGCTGAAAACTTTGTGACGGACACACGGACGGGGCAAAACAATGTCTCCCCCACAAAAGTGGGGGGAGAACATAATGTGTACAACCGTTGGCAGGAGATAATGAACGGAAACAATAATTTCTCTGATATTTTTCTAAGTTCAAGAGGGGCTAACATCTAATCAAAAACATTGGACCATGACCAACTTCGAACTTGAACTTGCATATTCGCTGTGACATATCCATATACCAAATTTGAGTTGAAATGTGTGCAAACCGTTGCACGAGAAATGAACGGAAACGAAAAAGTTTCGAGTTTTCTTTTTGTAAGTTCACAGAGGGCTACTCTGTCAAAAACATCGGACCATGACCAAGCTTCGAACTCTTGAACCTGCATATTCTGTGACATTATCCATATACACAAATTTGAGTTGAAATGGTGTTGAACCCATTGCAGAGATTAAGAACGAAACCAAAGATAATGATGACGGAAGTGACTGGATATGACAGAATGAGGAAACGACATGGGTAACACTATTGCCCCGGCATTTTATGACGGAGGATAAAAGATGGTGTTTGTGAAACATAATGCCCCTGTATTTCACATGCACTGGAAGGGGCTTGTGCATAGGATTATCATGTGAATTTGAAAAGTCTAATCACTAACCCAGTGAAAGGGATTATCATAAGGAATACACAAGTGAAAATATGAAGGAGTCTATCATTTACCATTCAAAAGTTATGGTGAATAATAAAGTTTTTGAAAAATACGTCAAACTTCAAGGTCAGGAGGTCAAAAATTTTGGAACCAGTAGAAAGAGCTTGTCATAAGGAACACACATGTGTAATATGAAAGTCCCATCACTTGCCATTCAAAAGTTATGGCCAATGTTAAAGTTTTTGTGGACAAACGAACAAACGGACAGACCAAAAACTATATATATGCCCCCGAATCGAAGATTCCGGGGGCATTAAAATCATCCGAGTAATTGCAGTATTACCTGAACAGGCTGTAACTTGGCCTCAATCTTCTCCACAGATTCTCGACATGCCATCATTTTTGTTTCTTTTTCATTTTTATCAGCTTCAAGCTACAAAATATAAAAACACCAGAATTCAGAAAATACTCACTTTTGCCAACGTTAAACAATTCTGCCCCCTTTCCCCAATCTCTAGATCCAGACCTCTCCCAAACTCTATGACTTTTGTTATCCATCCGAAAGACAACAAAGCACAGAAGCTACATTGACTGTAGAAATTATTCTTTGATTGTAAATATCGTTAGCCTTAAACATTAGCAGATGCATTTGCATCAAATGAGTATGTAGTCTAGATATGCTCGATTCACCTAAGCCTGCCCACATCACCTGTTCGGATTTGTCTTTAAGCTGCTTCAGGTAGGTGACGTCCTGCTTGAACAGTTTCAGATCCTGGTCTTGTGTCTGTTTTAACTTTCTGATCGTCTCCAGGGCTTTGACGTATCTCGTCGAGGCAAATATTGCATCAAACTTCTCCTTCAGGGCTTTCCCCTCGCTCAGTGGCCTAGCAACAAGTGTAAGATAAGACTGGTTAACTCATGTTTGGTGATAAATCACACAAAAAAATCGCAAATAATCAGCGCAGCAGACTTGGTAACTTTGACGTAAACTTCCCGAGGACACGCGATTCTTTTGGGAAGTCACTGCAGTATTTCCCGCTTGACCAGCTTACTTACCAGTTAGAATCCTCCTGGTGACAGAAAATGACATTCTCCAGAACAGGTTTGGAAACACCAAGGGATGTTATCATCTGCAAAGACACACCCACAATTTAAATCACTTCCACAATCCTAATCCCACGTAAAGATACTTTACATGAGGGTTTCAGTGGGAGCCAGTCTAATTAAAGTCAGTGTTGTGTAATACATTGCACTTCATTGAAAACTGTGATTTAGACAAAACTCTAAACATATTCTATTTTTTAATACACTGATTGTCCAATTTTAGTAGAAAGATGACATAATACATGTATAGTACATGTACCTGTTTGCCTGTTTTAAGATCGCAGAATATTACCACAGTAATTGGCCAGCAATGAAATACACACCATTTGTATTTTCCAATCATATATCCTACTGAAAAAATCACACGCTCAGTTGCACAAGCGTGTACTTAGTTTCACTTTTCCGAACTGGGTTTTCACTTCTCAGGTAATCAGCTAATCATGAATGTTGATTCCAGCTTTTGGAAAACCAGAACAAGTGGTTGCCCTTGTTTTCATGACAATAAAATATGTTAACAATATTGATAAAAGCAAATAAATAACAAACACATGGGTAACCCTCTTTCACTGACCTCTCTATCTATCTCAGCACACAAAGAGCCGAGAGGAACTCTCTTTTACTGACCTCTCTGTTTATTTCGACACAAAATAATGAGAAGTACACTCTTTTACTAACCGCTGTTTATCTTGGCACCTAAAATACTGAGAGGAATTCTCTTTTACTGTCCATCTCAGCACACAAAGAGCCTGACCTCTCTGTCTATTCTCAGCACATAAAGGACTGAGAGGAACTCTCATTTACTGTCTATCTCAGCACACAAAGAGCCAAGAGGAACTTTCTTTTACTGTCTATCTCAGCTCACAAAGGGCTGAGAGGAACTCTCTTTTACTGCACACAAAGAGCTGAGAGGAACTCTCTTTTACTATTTATCTCAGCACACAAAGGGCTGAGAAGAACTCTCTTTTATTGACCTCTCTGTCTATCTATCTTGGCACACAAAGAGTTTGAAAGGAACTCTCTTTAACTGTCTACTCTCAGTCACAACAAACACTGAGAGGAACTCCTCTTTAACTTGTATCTTCTAACACACAAAGGCTGAGAGAACTCTCTTTTTACTGGTCTATCCAACACAGAAAGAGCTGAGAGGAACTCTCTTTAACTGTCTATCTCAGCACACAAAGAGCCCAAGAGGAATTCTCTTTTACTTCCATCTCAGAACACAAAGAGCTGAGAGAACTTCTTTAACTCGTCTATCTCAACACACAAAGGCCTGAGAGGAACTCTTCTTTTATTGATCTCTTGTTACTATCTTGGCAGCACAAAGAAGCCAAGAGGAACTCCTTTACTGTCATTTCAGCAACACAAAGGGCTGATGAGAACTCTCATTTACTGTCTTCTCAACACATCAAATGGTCTGAGATATATCTCTCTATATTCGACCTCTTCCTGTCTACGTCTCAGTCTGGGCACACAAAGCAGTTGAGAGGAACTCTCTCGTCTAACCTGTCCCTATCTCAGCACAGCAAAAGCTGAGAGGAGCCCTCATTTCACTGTTATCTCAACACACAAAGGGCTGAGGAACTCTCTTTTTATTGACTCTTTCTGTTCGGTATCGTATCGCTCTGCACACAAAGAGCTGAGAGGAACTCTCTTCTTTTACTGTTTATCTCAGTCACCGACAATGGGCGTGAGAGGAATCGCTCTTTTACTGTCTATATCAACACCAAATCTAGGGCATGAGGGAAGCTACTTCTTTTACCCCCCTATTCTCTAGCAAACAATAGAGCTGAGAGGGAAATCTCCTTTACCTGGTCTATCTCAACAGCACAAAGGTTGAGAGGAAACTCGTTCTTTTATTGAACCTCTCTTGTCCTACCTCCTACGTCTTGGCACACAGAAGAGTTGAGAGGAACTCTCCTTCGTTACTGGTTGTATCTCAGCAGCACAAAGAGCGAGAGGAACTCTCTTTTTACTCGTGCGTATCTCAACCACACCAAAGCGCTTGACAGAACTCCTCTTGTTAATTGACCTCGTTCGTGTCTATCTGTTATTGCTCAGCACACAAAGTGCTGAGAGATCTCTGTTCGTACTCAACCTCTCTGTCTATCTCGCAAAGACTTTAGAGCCTGTATGCGCTCTTCTTGCTTTCTCACGACCGCGCGTGCGAGAGTGGTCGTCCCGGGAAAGCGGTTGACGGTGCGACGTTCGAGTGGTGCCCTGTCTCATTTTCTATCTGTCTTCTACGCTGTAAATATATGTATACTCAATTCCTCTTAAAATTGCGCAGCAAGATCTGTACTCAGCGCATGTTCTCTCATGGATTGTCATTCTAGCATAGCCTTCTCTGTGTTTACGTCTTCACAACACCTAAAAATGAGCAGTCCTTGGTCTGTCTTCTCAGACACGAACTCACTCATTGCATCGATAGTTGAGCAGAAATATCCAACATATATGAAGACGTCAAATCGTGG
>CAJDSM010011746.1:674-24910 GCA_903981925.1 Ostrea lurida | reverse complement strand
GCGGATTATAAAGTGTAAACTGCACCAAGTTCGACTATATGGTGTAACCTAAGTCAAAATTAGCTTCATTCCTTAAATAAGAAAAAAAAAAACAGCCACGTACCAAGTAAGTAGAAAATTGAAGTAACATTCTTTCAAAGGCGTGTAAATTAGCATCAAAATAGGTTGATCAATTATAAAGTAAAAATGGCAGGATAGATGCAATCGAAAGGAGAATAGTCAATTTACAAACTGGAGGTATAGTTTCAGTGCAATCACAATTTGATACTACATGTATATATTTATTTATAAAACAACCTAATCCTGATATATCCTACTTNGTAACAAGTAAAATTAAATTATTTGTTTATAAAACAACCTAATCCTGATATACTATATAGGTTACAATTCATTGGACCATATTAAAGATTTAAAACTACAACCGCAGACTATAGAACGGATGTGGAGGAAACAGCCAGTTTCAAAATTAAGAAATAGAGAGGGAGAAAAAACCCACACATATAAATTCAGAAGTACATGACTCGTCGTCAAATATCAGATTAATCAAACTGAGTTATTTCCCTTGTCACGTCTATTTTGTGATTGGTGTAACACATACTTGTCGCAGAATCGACCAATTCATATCATAAATTAATTATTAAAGTTGTGGCAAACTTTGTAGCTGGGGGGATCAGTTGTTCTTCAACTCGTAACATTAGTCAAAAGAAATGACATACATGTACCATAGAATGGACACTGTTCTGCAGCACTTATAAATGCAGATTATATAGATATCAATAACGATTTAAAATGCTTGTAAGTTTACTCGTGTATCTGTTGTATGGTTTCCTGATCATACATTTATTTTTAACGACATCAAAACTTTTCCTTTGTTTTCCTTATGTGTAATAACGTTTCTTAATGATATAGGGGTATAACATTACAAGGTTCATTAGAAACTGTAAAATCATGCAGATTCATGCAACTTCCAGAACAGTTTTTTTTTTCACGTCTCAGGCAATAAAAACATAACATATTACATTCCGTTTTAAATANCCTAGGGTTTCCTTAACGTCGCTGAGAACATATTACATTCCGTTTTAGATAAAAAGGTGAAGATAACAAACAGTATTCAATCTCATAAGTCCTAAACGAAATACAAAACAGAGTTGGGAAAACACGGACCCGTAGATGCATCAGAGGTGGGATCAGATGTCTAGGAAAAGTAAACATCCCATGTTGACCGGCCACACCCACCGTGAACTCATTGTCACTCATGATCATGTAATCGGAGCAATCTGTAGTCAAAATCAGTCTATAAAGAACGGCTTAACAATTGTTATAAAAACACGTCAGACAGCGTTTGATCCATTGGAAGGTTGTAATGGCAAACTACATCGTTATAACGACCATAGAATTTGCGAAATGCTGACTTTAAACGTGACTGTTGAAACCCCTGCAACAATTTGTTTAAAAGTAGCCTGCCTCGGTTTAGAAAATGATTAAACGCAGAACAAGCTCTTGCGTATCGTATTGGATATTAAATGTGTTTAAAACTGAAACATGAGTTTGAAGAATTCCGTCTATTGAAAGAGCAACTGGCGTGTAAGTGCGATTACCAAATGTGGAGTTAATACCAGGTTCGTTTTAAAATGCATTTGTAACAATGATCCTTACAGACAAAGACAATGTTATATGCTTTGTCAACTGGAACCAAAACATATTCCTTATGAAACATTATCTAATTCTTTGATCACTTCTGGTTTATAGTGTGTAATATACTTTGCATAATTGTCATATACTAATTAACACATTCCAATGACAAATGGATACGTGACAAGTATTACTAAAAACAGACAATATCATAAAAACAGTATAAATCTCGAGTATAAAAATACATGTTGAAGGACCGCCCCATTTAGTCGCCTCTTACGACACGCAAGGGTTCTGAGAACCTATTCTAACCCGGATCCCCAAGGGGTTCGTGAATTATATAATTACACAATCAGAAATGAAATACGTTAAACAATAATTTGCACATTGATTCCTGTTGAAATTCCTTCTGTTTATAATGTATAATAGTTTTACATTTATACCTTGAGCCAAAGAGGGAAAGGGTGTAGACTGTTTGTCAGCTACCTTAGGAATACCAACATCATACAACAACTAAGACCACAGAAACCCTACAGACAGCCATGAAACACTTCCTGCCTCTATCAAAAGCATACACTACAGCCTGATTGTTAGGATGTAAAATTCCAGGTAAATAACAATGATAATAGACAAGCTTTGCCCAGAACCAGTATGAAACAGTGCAATTTTTATTTGGAGTCTTTAAGAACAAAAATGTATTTTGGTAGCTAGTTTTTGACAATATAAACAGCGGCTGGTGCATAATTTCATCCAATCCCGATATATCACATTGTCTGTAGCTGTTCAGCATTATCTAAAAGAAGGAAAATTTCAAATAAATTCTCATATGCTTTCTGTATTATTTTTCAACCCCTGTTTCCATATGTAGCCGGGTGAACATCAGACAAAACTCAGGTTCCAGCTTATAATGTGAAAAACCTGTAAAAAGTATACTTGCATACAAAACGTACATAAACACAGACACAACATATTGACAGGACAGAAATGATACAATTCTAATGCATGCGTATGATGATTTTTAAAGCGAGGCCAACTACAAACCAAAAAGTTGATGTTGCAGGGTTATAACGAATCTCGTTAAAATCATCATTTCGCAAATTCTACGGTGCTAATATGACCTTGTTTGCGATTACAAATTATCACTAAGTCATTGTTGACTGATTTGTTTCATACCTTTTTAGACTGACATTTTCATACTAGATTTTGACGACGGGTAACCCGTTTACTTGTTTCGACTACAGGCTCACGGCGGGTGTGACAGGTCAGCAGAGGATGCTTACTCCTCCATGCACCTGATCCTGCCTTCGCTTTTGTCGGAGGTCCGTGTTGCCCTACACTCGATTTTGTGATGTTTTTTTTGGACTATGATTACGTTGATACTTGGTTACTTCGCCAGTTTTTATATTCACTTGAAATTGTTCATCAGACATTCTTACCGGGACACCCTGGAGAAGATATCAAACGTCTTCCCTGGTGAAGGGCTAGGCTGAGAGTGCTCGGGAAGAAATCGTGTAGCGGGAAAATGCTATCTGTCACATGTATATCATATGATTGGTCAGTGCCTCTCATCCATGCGTCACATACACACTATTTACATTGGTTACACATAAAAGAAACCATTTAAACAAATTGAATCTACACTACCTGCTCAAGAAAGCTTGCAAATCAATACGTCCCTGCTGCTCTTGTGAAGAGTTTTAAAGATATTTCCAGTATGAACATTCATAGTTTCAATCTTTCACCCTGCCCCCCCCCCCTTCCCAAAGTCTTATCTAATTCAATATTTTGAGACACAAAATATTACAAGATGGAGCTTTCAGTAGACATTTACATGTACATTACTCCAAGGAATATACTGGATCTTCATGGGAATATACTGGATCTTCATGGGAACAGCTGGTTCACTTTGATTTGCAAGCGCCCCCAGGAAGTGCGGGTTCAAATTGTTCAATATGGTAATATACACTGTACATGTTTAAGGAAAATCGTCTTCTCAAGACGGTAGGGTCACGAATAATGTTACAAATGTATTAATATGCAAGCATAATTATTTAGTGCAGATTTCAATTTATTTAAATCATAACCCTGAAGGGTGAGATAAGGTCACAATAGGGGATAAAAATTTACTTGGCAATAGATAAGAAAAATCTGCATCACTGATACTTTTGTCATATAAAAATATATTTTACCGTTAGTGTATTTGTGATAATACTCAAACGCATGCGTTACATTCTTTTTCGTAAATATAAAAACAACCGACATCGTACTCTATAATGCTTTTTTCTTGTCTTGCGGGCAGATAGGGCAGGTCGTCGTGATAATTCGTCAATAATTCACTTCGCTGGGGAAAATGAGTTTGCTTTCTATTTAATAAAAGGGTTTGTCTCACATTCTGCAATTAGTGAAAAAAGACACGTAAATAACTCATCATGGTAGACATTTTTTTCTTAATTTTCAGTATTACACGTTTTCCAATATGTAAACAAATACCACGATTATAATACACTTAAAAAAGAAAATTAAATACAATATACTTTGCAAGAAAAATTGATTAATAAAACGTGTCTGGTGATAACGATTACTTGCTGTCTCTCTTTGTAACGGTTTCGTCGTCCAGAAAAACACCTTCATCCAGTGATTCCAAAGACTCGACAGAAGGCACGATTTCCAGAACTCCGGGAAGGTCGCTACTGGTGATTAACTTGTTTCCTTTCTGCAGATATCCTGCATGATGGAAAACTTTCGTTTCAGGGCACGTGCGATCGTGTTGCGGTAATGGTAAGTTTGACTTGATACGGTGGTCTGAGAGAGTAAGATGACTCGTTTCTGACTTTAAGGATTTTGTCCGTGCTGGATCTATTCGTTCCGTCACATGTGGGCGTCGGAAGCTAATCGTGCTGATTATCTTTGACTTATTCAGATCTCTCACATATGTTACGGACGTTTTCCTTTTTCTTACCAATTTAAGAGCACACTTTCGGAACCTAGCACTCATAATAGCGTATATAAAAGGATTCCATGCAGAATGCAGACAGAGAAGCCACGATGAGATTATGAAAGCAACCGAGGGAAATGTTACGTTGCTGTTGTTTTGGCTGAGAAATGTAAATTCTTTAACGACGAATGGTGTCCAACAAATTATAAATGCTATTATATGTCCTAAAAGGCGAAGCATTGCCTTTTGTTTGCAGTTACTCTTTCCTGGTGACGAACTATTATGGACATTTTCATTAAAACTGCTCAGTTCAAAATCGATTATTGATTTATTAGAGACACCTGGAAACCCCACGACAGGTAGGCGGCGCACGGGATCGACAACAGCAAAGGCCACAATTCCATTTGGAGGCACTGTTGTTCCACCAGAAGTTCTGTTAACGTGAGGTTTCAAATCAGTAATTTTTTTGGCGTGAGATCTCGCAACGGCAATTATTCTTAGATAGGAAAACAACAGTATAATGATAGGCACCATATATGTTATCACTAATTCGAATATTGCGTATGATAAACATTCGTGCCACGTCACATAACATAAATACATTTGTGGATCATATGCTACTGATCCCCATTCCCCCGACGCACTGGGGATGGAACTGGCTATTCCAATGACCCATGTGGTGATTATGGCGCTCGTTGTAGTTTTCACTGGTGCCCAAGAAGTGTAATGTAGACAATGAATGATGGACAGATACCGGTCAAGTGCTATGGCTGCAATCGTTACTATGGAAACCACAGAAAACAGGCACGTCATAATGGCAGTGACGGAACAAGTTGTCTGAAAAGACATTTTTAAAACAAATTACAATCAAACATGCAACATTGTACATGTAACGCAATTTGTCGACCGACTAATGTCGTATGAAAAGGTGAAGATAATGAACAGTGCTCAATCTCTTAAATCCTATACGGAATACAAATTAAGAGTTGGGCAAACACGGATCCCAGAAGTTGAGGAGTAAGCATCCCCTGTCGACTCGTCACACTCGCCGGGTTAGAATATATTTTCAGTACTTCTTGTCGTAAGAGGCAACTAAATGGGGCGGGCCGCAATGAAAAGATGAAGATAACAAACAGTGATCAATCTCATAAGCCTTAAACGGAATACAAATTAAGAGCGAGGCAAACACGGACCCCTGGATATATCAGAGATACCTAGGAAGAGTAAGCACCCCTATCAATGAAATGAAAACCGATGCCCCGTGTCACAGCAGGTGTGTCAATAAAGATCCCTCCCTGATCAAAGGGCGCAAGCGCCGAGCACAGGGCTAAATTTTGCAACCCTTCACCGGCAATGGTGACGTCTCCATTTATGAGTGAAAGAATCTCAAATGGGACGTTAAACAACACACAACCAACCAACCAGTCACAGAAGCGTACTTGCATGGAACAAAACGTTTCTTGCACGGAACGGAGGACGGTTTGCACGGAACACTTCATAGCAAATGCGGACCACTTTGTGAACGATCTTCACGAAACGGTAGGGATGGTTTTTCGATATTATTTTGTTTTCCCTGGTGGTTGCTTAACCACGAAATAATTTCAATGCAATTGATATTATCTGATCGTGTGTTTGTTTTGCCATCAGGGCATCGAAAACCCAACCTCCTACTAACGATTTGCTCTGGCCTAATAAAATAGGTTGAGAGAAAAAAATCACAGGGGTCCAATTTAAAATATTTGTTAAAGTCCCACATGGTATATTGTTACTTTTTTAATGGGCTCACGGCGGGTGTGATCGATCGACAGGGGGTGTTTACTCCTCCTAGACACCTGATCCCACCTCTGGTTGTGTTTGCCCAACTCTTGTAATCCCCCGTTATAACGACAACATTTGTACTTCGGCGAATTTGGCATTATAAAGGGGGTGGCGTTATGTCGGGGCAGGGGAAACGTGCGGGGTGGTGATGGGGTAAATGTACAGCTGTCATGAGAAATGCTACATATTTTATTAACTACATCAAGTCCTTAATTAATATAATCAGATTATGATTCCGGTTAATTGTCACCAAACCTATTTATATTTCATCATAAGCACCTTGGATTAACAGGCGAAACACTTTACCAGGCTTCACTGTGTACTATATTTGATCTGATATCTTTGTCAAAACAATTCACCAAATAGTGTAACGCATGAAGATTGCGGTAATATGGTTTCACGTGGATGTCCGCTAGATTTAAGCTCAAATCAAATCTTTGCTTTTTCAGTAAATTGATAATTGCTTTTTGAACAAAAAAAGCGGCACCCGAAAATACATGTTTTCTGGTCGTTGGGGAAACAAGATACATATTTTGTCAGAAACCACTCTGATTGCCCACACCAAGTACTCTGAGTAGGTATTAAAAGCATGCTTGGGTTTCTTATAGATAATATTTATGTAGCCTTTGAGACCATGTCTTCCATCAATCTGTTGGATTCCTATTGGCACTGATTGTGCCCCTTATTGGCAGACTTATTTTATATTCATACGAAGCAGAATTTGTTCAAAAACTGTTACGGATAAAAAACAAAAAAACTTGCCGTGTCCTTCAACCTTACATATATAGAGGATCTTGAATGAGTGCTTATGGCATATGGAATTTATGAAATGAGTTACCGGAATTAATATTTCCCGAGCCTTGGCGAGGAAATATTTAAATCCGGTAACGAATTTCATAAATTTTATATTGCCATAAGCACGAGTTTAAGATTCTATTTATCACACAACGATCATTAAAGGCATATTTTGATTTACTTTCTCTATTTCACAATCCGAATTTTTCGCTTTGTATTGTTTGACGTCGTCAATTCGATTGTGACGTCCGTCTGCAACGTCACGGTTTGAAGAAGCTGGAAATTTCTGATTACACTTATGTTTCACTTCATAAAAGACACAAAATGCCCTTGAATAACCTCAGGTGACAAAACAATGTCTTTTACCATCAAAGTTTTACAGTTTCGAAGGTTGATGCAAGTTTTCAATTGATTGACCCGTGATTGACCTACCTAATTTGCATTCTTATGAACCTCAGCTACGAGTTCATATCGTTTTTTCCGAACCCGTGTTATGAACCCGGAAACAGTACATGTTGTTGATAAAGGTATTTATTACATTTTCAGCAGTGAAAATATTGAATAGAATTTGTTATTTTTCACAGTGTGAAAAATAACAAGTGTTATTTTCACAGTGAGAAAATAACAATTTCCGGTTTACTTGCCGCAAATCTATCCGCAATACTAACGATAACCTTAATTTTACTTAATGTTCATGGGTTTTCTTATTTGAATATCAAAAATAATTTAATTTTCACTTTAGTGGATTGTTGGATCCACCTATCGATACATAAAGTACGTCACATCTTGTAATCGATGACGTCACGTCATATCGATCGACATTTTTGTGATTTGTTTACATCTACAAATTGTTGGGTTTAGGCCCGAATTAGCGACAATGTTGATGTTATCATAGTTATGGTGAGTATAATGTAGTTAAAAACTTTAATACAGACAAAAACCGCAGATTATTATTTTTCTCCTGCTACACGACATCTTTTATTGTGATGTTGGCCTAGATTCGCAACGACTCAAAACTACGACAAAAGTCAATCATGTGCTTACATAATACATGTAAAATTGTACATGTATCGATTTGTTTTTAGATCTGATCAATAAATTACATGAATAACCGAAATGTCGATTTCTCGCTTTGTCGATGTGTTTCTATACGAATCCCTGCGTAGCAATTTCTATAAGGTACATAAGAGTTTATGAGTATGAACAGGGCTAAGCTGGACAGCTAAAAGAGGAAAATGTAATAAAATAGAAAATTCAATGTTTTTGTTGTTAGATAGAGAATTATATTTCACTCGTGAGAAAGGATTTTTCATATTTTCACTCGTGCTTCGCACTCGTGAATATATATCTATCCAACAAACAAAACATTGAATATCCTCTATATAGACATGTTTATCAATTAACAATCATAATTTTCATATATATGTCCATTGATATATTCTGACGAACTCGAAATAAAGGACACCACAGAATCTCGAAGATCTGCTTCATATTTGGTATTTTATTTAATATTGACTCTAATGGCAGACTGACAACTACTTATATTGATAAACGTGATGACTTTGACTTTGCAATCGTCAACTTCCTTTTCTATGTATACCATTATCACCTGCTTATGGTGGTATTGTCTCTCAGTTGATTCGATACGCAAGGGCATGCCATGCGTGTGAGGACTTTTTTAAAGCGAGGCCAACTACTAAACCAAAAAAGTTTATGTTGCAGGGTTATAACGAATCTCGTTTAAAGTCATCATTTCGCAATGCTACGTCGCTATAGATGACTTGTTTGCGATTACAAATGTTTCATACTCTTTGTTAGACTGTCATTTTCGTACTGGATTTGACGACGGGTAACCCCGTTTACTATGTTCCGACTACGGGCTCACGGTGGGTGTGACCGTCAGCAGAGGATGATTACTCCTCCATGGCACCTGATCCTGCCTTCGCTTTTGTCGGAGGTCCGTGTTGCTCTAACACTCGATTTTGTTTTTTGGGACTACTGATTACGATTAACACATTGTTTACTTTGTAATTTTATATAGTTATAAATTACATAACTTATTATCTACCCCAAGCGTTACCTCAAGGGCTGACCATGGATAATTGCTTAAACCTGTTCATTGAAAGTTTCTCACTGTTGTTATAGGGTTGTTGGCGATAATTAGAGGGGGTGAATATAACGGTAATTGACCAATTGGTACCTGCAAATACATTGACGGTTTGCGGGGGATGACGTTATAACGGGGTTTTACATAGTAAGGAAAACGAGACTTTGAATTTTGTTGGCGATATGCAGGGTTGGCATTATAACGGGGTGCAGTGTAGCGGGGTAGCACTGTAGTATATTTGGGACTCACGAGATTGATCACCGGTCGTTATCTTCACCTTTACATTTAGCATATGAGAGATTTCCTGAGATTAAGAAAATCAAAGATGTATGATGAAGATAATATCAGGATGTTCAGGACTTATCATTCGGCAATATTTAAAGTTTGGCAGTTATATCAATGACATTTATCTTTAAATTTGATATTTCAGTTTTTTAAGCAATTCATTTCTTATTTCAATATAAGCAGTCCAATGTAACAAAGTGTTCTCCCTTTCTTTAATGAATTTGGATTTGCAAGCATTACAAAAGGCGATTGAGCCTTGGGTTGTGGTAATATCTTCCTGTTTCTATTCTTATCTACAGCAAGCTCATAATGACATCTTATTCTAATTTTACAAAGCATTGATCCTTCAGATCTATTTTTTTTTATTTAATGTACTATAGTAATTGAAAACTCGGATCTTCTTTAATCGTTACACTACAGATGACACAGGTAATGGTTAGAGAATATCTGATTTTAAATACATGTACATTGCTTCTTAATTCATCCAAATAGTCTGATCGGTTATTCATGCGTTGTAATATAGTGAAGAAGGTGTCTTTATATAAGATATTTGCATATTATTTCAATATGGTAGATCCTCATTTCAAACTTTTAGCCCTATCATCCAAGTATTGATAGTTCTGGAGCTCCTTAATGCGCCCAAAACTAAACTGAGGACTCGTAGTGCATATACATGTACTTGATTTATCATCTGCGCCTTGGGCATCGAGGTCTATGAAAACCAGTGTGTAAATTCAGAATAAAACAGTGTTCCGGTAGTAACTATTCCGGTAGTAACTATTTAGAGGAAAATACCCGACCTCGTTCAGCAGAGGACTTCTTTTAAAGTCACATGGAGATGCTAGAAAGGTGTAGGAACGATGATGTCACACGGGTGTAGCAAGCTGTACGGTTGGTACGGCTTTGGCCATACCAATAATTTTCCAAGGTACAGAAAACTGTAGTCACCAATGGAAGGTTTTTAACTTAAACTTGCTGAAATTATTTCATAATTTCAGCAAATTTAAGTTAAAAACCTTCCATTGGTACTAAAATATTTGGCCTGGCGATCTTTACATTGAACTTTGGCCTACACGTAGAAAATATGAATATGCCACTGGAATCGAAGATTTGAGGGCATATGATTTTGGCCTGTCCTTCTGACTGTGGCAAAACACTTACACTTTGGTCATATCTGTTACAACATATGAGGTACATGTCCATCTTTCATATTTGAAATGTGCATTTCTTGTGGCAAGACCTTTTCATTGGTACCAAAATCTTTGACCTGATGACCTAAAATCTACTTTTAAAAAATTCTAATGTAAGCCATATTTTTGGAAGAGTTACTGGTTCCATATTACATTGTGTTTTTCCTGTTGACCTTGACCTATTTTTTTTTTTTAGAAATCTTATAAGAAAAACTTACTTGGTCATATCTTTTACAAAATAAAAGGCATAAATTTAATATTCGGCACGTGTATTCCTCGTGACAAGGCCTTCCATTGGTACTAAAGTATCTGACCTGGTAATCTTTACATTCATCTTTGACCTACCTTTAGAAAATATGATTATAAGTCATATCTTTCAAGTTGTAAGAGCCACATACATGTAACTGCTTTCATTTCTTGTGAGATGACCTTTACATTGGTACCAGGTTTGTTGACATTGTGACCTTGACATTCATTGACTTCAAAATAAAGGGTCAACTAAATGAAAACTAATTCACAATCTCGGTATTGCTACAAAGGTTTCAACTATGTCTTACAGTTCCACTTTGTTGTAATTTATTGGGATCAGTGTTTCACAAACCCATATTGTTATTTTACTTTGAAGTGTAATTTCGTCTGCAAATATTGCAATTGTATCTTGAATGTTTTAGCGATAGGAATTGGAAATTTGAACTTGATATCTTTCAATTTATCAAGATGGTATGCGTAATTGAAATCTACAGAAAATCTGGGGACCGCGAGATAATACGAGACTTTGGAACGTTAATAATATCTGGAGGGCAGGACTCAGTTATCTTTAAACCGTCTTGCTTATTTCCTAGACTTAGATATTGAAATGTGGTACTGTATATCAAAAGAAAGCTTCAATCGCTCGAAATCGAAACCCGGTTTGATCGAGGAAATTTGGGGCATTTGAATCGGTTCCATGCCTGCTTACATTAAAAGCTATAGCTCTCAATTCCCAAACGCATTCAGCATGTAATTAAAATTAAAGTGCGTCTAACTAAATATTAAATCGTAAATAAATCATTTTTTTTTTAATTTTCTCATCTTTAAAGTTTAAGTTGGTAAAATTGCCCACACTTCGATCGATATCCTTGTCAGTGTAAAGCACATTTTGACCGAATATTTTTGCATACAAGTGTCTTCTTTTTTTTTATCACTGACGCCTCTTCCGAATCTCAGACCAGTGTCAGACAAAGTGATTCGGGAAATCTTGCCTGAACTTTGACCGCTTGTTGCGATTAAAATAGCTTAAACTGAATTTCTTGTCTGTTTCAAATTTTCACAATTTTAAAAATTATTGGCCAAAATACTGAATTTTTAGATAATATTTCGAGTGAATTAGGTTACAGTTTTTTTTTGGGGGGGAGGGGGGTGTAAAAAATCGGTGTCTGTTTTGAAAAAAATATATCATTCAAATTTTGAAAATTCAACATTTGAAATAGTTTCAAGTCGCGGCTACTTGTATCATAAATTTTAAAACTGAATTAAATGTATAGGGGTATGACAATAGAGGGCATGCTCGATGAAACACTAGAAACTGTAAAATTATGCAATTTGTAATTTTTTGATTAATCTGTTGCTGCCAAACCCTTTCAAAATTTTTCAATTGGATAGGGTTCAGTAATAGATGTGCAATATGCTTGCACGAATGAGATTAGTATTGAACCAGTGAATACGTAGAAATAGCATACTGCGCACTTTTGCTCATAAAACTCGGAAGCTAACTTCCTTAAAATCATCTCTGGATAAAAATTAGCAACAAATCTAGAATTTGCCATGTCTATAGGTAAATACCGCACTATTATTTTTTTAAATCGGTATTTCACTGATTGTCCTGAGATAATAAATTTGTTTTATTCAATTTGTATTGTAAAATAGAAGTTGATTACGAAGGTATTGTAAGATCACTTCGTTAGTCAGCTGCATAATTCTAAATACGATACCTGGTTAAACCGCCACCCTCCATGGAGGAAGCTGTCTGTAATCATGACAATTCTGATGGTTCCATTCAGCAGATCACACACGCCCAGATTTAAAAGTAGCAAGGAACTTCCTGAACGTAGATTTGGAGTCCCCAAAACTGTCAGGATGACCATCAAATTTCCGACAATAGATAGAAAACACATAACACATAGTGACAAAATAAATATCACATCCCAAACGTTTTGAACACCCTGGTCATCCATCGACAAACGTCTCACGACAATTCAGTAAAAGTGAACGAACTTTTAACTGAATGTTGGCACGACATTTATCGTCATTAGTGAATGTGTTATCTAGAATACTTCTTTGGTTGTTAATCCTTGATCATTAGTTCGTGTACTATCACGACAAGGTAAGATATGTTATATATAATTTTCAACGCGCGCAACAATCGACCGATACCACGTGATGACTCAGCTTATCTAGATTCCTTGAAATTGTGATATTTTTGTTTTGTTTTGAAGAACAGATTAATAGGGTAAAAAAATATTTCAATTTGTCAATTTTGTTTATCAACTTGGTTGTTTACCTTGCCCACCATCTGGTATATTGCAATATTGTGAAATACAAAAGAAACTAACTCCCCAATAAGCACTAGAATTGCTAGTGTGTGACAAATACACCTACACAGTTCACAGGTGGTGTACATTTCGGATACATTTGTAACACATCTCTTTGTGATTTTCCTAGAATGAAAGAAATCCTTATTAATCCGGTTTATTGTGTGGTTACATTCTACAAAACAATATTTGCCATTAGTATTTGTGTTCGGGAGCAGCAAATGGTCAGATATCCCTATCAGATACGGTAGGTACGTTCTCCCTCCTCCAAATTTTACGCAGAAGAGAATGGGAAACGTAAGGATTTATAGAGATAGTCCGACATTATTAACAAATTATATTCAATGCAACGTTAGGAGACCATAGACGCCCAAGAGACAACTCAACAATTTGAATGATTTAAATAGAAGAGGAAAGATACCCAAAATACAATAAATGTATGTACATATTAAGTTTACTTCTTTGCTTGATCAGATTGACATGACACAAAGAGGATAAAATAGGTTTCAGATTCTCAAACAGATCAATATTAATTCGATCGTTAAAAAAATTCGCTTCTTCGAGCGCGTGATTCTCAATCAAGGCTAATATCCGCTCTTAACAAATGAATAGTAAATGAACACTAGGCGTGCTGTGTGTTATCCATTAATCATAGTGTCCTGTTTATCAATCCAAATAAGGATTTCAATCACTTGTCTTCGGGAGGACTAGCACAATAAGAATTTGCTCTACCTCTAAGTTGAGAGCCCAGTGGGGTTCCGGATTAGAATAGGTTCCTAGTACCCCCTTGCTTTTCGTAAGAGGCGACTAAATAGGCGGTCCTCGGATGAGACCACAAAAACCCCGAGGTCCCGTGTCTCAGCAAGTGTGGCACGATAAAGATCCCTCCCTGCTCAAAGGCCATATAAGCGCCGAACACAGGCCTAAATTTTGTAGCCCTTCACCGGCAAAGGGGACGTCATATGAGTGAAAAATTCTCGAGCGGGACGTAATTTTTAATAACATATAATCAATCAATCTCGGTTGAGACTATTAAAATAATGCTGTAGAAATTAAAATTATTCTTGATGACGTAATACATTAATTTTGAATTTGTAGTAATTGGCATCAGTAAGTATTTCCAGCAGTGTATACATGTACATGTACGTCATATTAACGATGACAAAGTCTGACATATAGATATTGATCTGAATTTAAGTAAAAGCAAAACTGCATTTTTCTACCATTCGGTGAACTCCAAATTAAGAACTTGACACAGATTTATTTGAAATTTTTATAATATTGAAAATATTGCAAATTGTCAAAGCGTGAACACGGAATCTTAAAACTTAAACCACACTGATAGTCTTCGATTTTTATGTGTGTTTATTCGCTTTATCATTTTTCATTTGGTGTTTTATTAAATTCAATCCTAAAGTTTGTTCTGTTATTTCATTGTTTTGGTGGGTTTTCTTTTTATTAATTTCATTGGCAATTCCAATGCCATTATAAGTATAATATGCTGTTGAAACTTTTACTGTGGGCATAATACACGATAGTCATCTTCGATTACGCTTTTTCTTTATTTTTGATTTGTAGTATTATTTGTCTGTTAATTTAAGTCTTTATTTTCTACTGAAGAAATTCTACCTTCCTGTTCCATTACATTTTGGAACTTAGAAAACAATGAGCAATCCTAGCAAAAATACCCCTTGTTTCAAACGTTAAAAAAAAAACTCACCGCGACGTCATTTTTGCACACTTGTAAAGAAAGACGTCATAATAACCAACCCACGGGAACCAATCACGAGAGTTTGTTGTCATCGTTGATTTGGGCCACACCAAATTGTAAAATTCAAACAAGAAAGTGAAGCAGGAGAGCAAATTTACTTTACAAATATTATTTTTCATTTTTAAGTAAAAAATATGAGGTGAGTGAATGCAAGAAACAAAAATAGTTTTAATTGAAGTATGCGTGATTTAAAAAAAAAAGGAGAGTGTTGGAAACTAAAGATCTTAAACCATTTTTACCAAACGAACTTAAGATTTTTGAAGTATTGTGCATATAAAGACAGACATCGTGAAAAACTATACTTGGAAACACTAACAAGTAATATTGACTCTAATGACAGACTGACAACTACATTATATGATAAACGTGATGACTTTGCCTTTACAATCGTCAACGTTCCTTTTCTATGCAGTAATGTACCACTATCACCTGCTTATGGAGTGTGTATGTCTCTCAGTTGATTCGAAACTCAAGGGCTTGCCATGCGTATGGGGACGTTTTAAAGCGAGGCCAGCTACTAACCAAAAGTTTGCTGTTGCATGGTTATAAGGAATCTCGTTTAAAGTCATCATTTCGCAAATTCTACGGTCGCTATAATGACCTTGTTTGCGATTACAAATTATCACTAAGTCATATGTTGACTGATTTGTTTCATACCCTTTGTTAGACTGTCATTTTCGTACTATCCCGTTTACTTTGTTTCGACTAGGGGCTCAACGGCGGGTGTGACCGGTCAGCAGAGGATGCTTTATTAGTAATATTCTCCATGGCACCTGATCCTGCCTTCGTTTTTGTCGGAGGTTCGTGTTGCCCTACACTCGATTTTGTATATGTTTTTTGGGACTATGATTACGTTTGATACATTGTTTACTTCGCCATTTTATATTTTGAACAGTGGTGCAGATGCTGTACGTTGTCACATACTGTTATGTACATAAGTACTCTGGGTAGCAGAATCTTGTAAATTGCACAACGCTCACGCCTTTTACGATAGTTCTTAATGTCCATGAAGGTTTTTCCAGGGGAGTGAGTACATAATAGAATGAATATCAATTTCTATATGTATGAATAATTGATTTGTTTTGAATGTGATGCTTCTATATTCTGTGGCCAGATTTTCAGGGGAGTGTGAGGGTGTATTTATTCGTTTTATTACAATAAGTTGTATTCATCGTTTCATATATACATTCTTGAATTTTGATTGACCGAAAGTTTATTGCACATCTGAATTGAGTTGGCTGACTAAAGTCTTATTCTGTGATTCTTTGATTTTATTAGTCATTTCATATTTCTTTATCCAAAAGTAGTCTTCCAGCATAAGTATATTATTATGCTGAAACGTGCATTGTGTCTACAACTTACACTTGTCATTTTTCGATTATGCTTTTTCTTTATTTCTGATTTGTAATATTGTTTGTCTGGTATTGTAGATCAACGCCTTTATTTTCTTCTAATAAATTTATGAAACCAACACGTATCTTCGTGTTTGGTTACATTATAAGACACACTGATAATCTCAGAGAATGATTGCAGATCGTATACGTAGAACATTCTCATTGTCGAATTCCTGATCGCATTTCAGACTGCCGGGATTTTCAGTAAACAGTGCATAAAGCATCTGCTGTTATACAGTAATTCTTATCATTAACTTTAATTACTGTGTTTAATATCATTATGCATGCAATGTACAGGTATGATATACAATGCTACATATTTCCTTATTGAATACCCAGTTCTGTTAATTTTAGACAAGCTCAGCATAGAGACCCCCCCCCCTCCCCCCGTTCTTCAAACTGAGTTCTTTTGTAATGATGGTGAACAAAGGATAAGTAAGTCCCGTGTTAATCTTAAGTTAAAATAATCAAACAAGGTTGGGTAATCCATCTAAAGTACACGTCTCCGTCACGTCGCGTCATGCTTTATAAATCATTTTGGGATTTACTAATAAGAAGGATTAACTTATGATCAAGGTATGACAAGTTCATGTAAGAGGACTTTTAAGAAAATACAAGATGGATGCCAGATTGTTTATGCTTTCTTTACTGTTAGCTTTGGGTAATGTTTTAGGTTGTTGATGATTTAAAGATAGTCATTGAAATTGAAATTATATATTGAAATAGGCACTCAAAAACATAATCGGTACTGTTCTTTGATATATTTTTTTTTCACTCTCAGTGTATCATTTAGTTCGTGCTGCCATGTTTTGATTTCAGAATTGTAATTTTGAATGCTTTTAAGATGGCAGTAAGAGTTGTTCTTATCCAAACTACATCCAGAACGTAACATGGATAGACAGCAGCAAGGGTCGCGTGGTGTATGGCGATACAGAGATGACAGGCTGGGCCTTCACCGCCTTCAATCAGCTGATCTCAGACTGGGAGTGCTACATGAAGGACGAACATTTCATTGTGTCAAGGTAATATATTGTATACAATTTTATTTTTGCTGGCATTTTATTTTTGTTATCTTTCCAGATTAGAGATTCTGAAGTAAAACTTTTGATGTGAAAACAACCAAGAGTGGATTCCCAGTTCTATAATAGTGTAGTGTCCATATTTTTTCCTATAATCACTATTTTCTTTTAGAAGATTTTCAGAAATAAATAAGGTACAATGTTACTCTTTTGGTGTGACAGATTTTTACGCTGCAGTGATTTATTAATTTATAGACACTTTTTGTTCTAAAAATAAAGTGTGCATTAAAAATAAAGTACCAACTGTATGTTATTAAAAAGAAAATCACATCATTCGCAAGCAGATCCCTCAGTTTAAGACGAGACATAATGTCCTAGGTTATTTCATTTTTCAAATAAAATACATGTAGTGTCAATTCATCAGGTCAACAACAACAATTAAAGTGTTCGGGGCGGAAGTACACGCCTACCTCTGTCAGAAGCTGAGTCTAATTGGAGAAAATGCACTATATTACTACCCAATGACAGGTATTTGTTTTTGTACAATTATAATGGTAAGCTTAATCAATTATCGTTTATTAATATCTATCATATTATAACTTTAGAATTAGCGGGATTGTTTTACGTGCCATTAAAAAAATCACTCCGTCATCTTTAAGTTAGAAGTGTCAGAAGCTTCTAAAGACCTATAGATGCATGGCGCCTACGGCTGTAACGTGGGGTTCTATCGTAACACGTGACCTTAGTTGTTAAGGTCTGACATATCCAAAAGCCCTGTAATTTGCACTTCTAATGCGAAGTGCATGCATGCAAAAGAACTTGGTAATGTTGATGCGATGCATGGATCTATACAATCAAACACGAACCCCCTGCTTACGAATAGAACGCTAAAGGTGAAGTACCACCGATTTAGAACTACATGTAGCTTAGGGCCAAAGCAGTAAGGGTTCTTTATAATGCTAACGTCTACCACGGGCCATGGTTTTAAAGGTCTCATCCGACTCAAAACACAGAACGTTTGGTAAAGGGAAAATCACTACCTATAAATATTAACTACCTATAGAGGGACAGTCACTACCTATTTGTTTGATTGATTGTTTATTACTTTACGTCCCACTCGAGAATATTTCACTCAAGTAGAGACGTCACCATTGCCGGTAAAGGGCTGCAAATCTAGGCCTGTGCTCGACACTCAGGACCTTTGAGCAGTGAGGGATCTTTCTCGTGCCACACCAGCTGTAACACGGGGGTTTTGTTTTTCCGGTCTCATTCGAATGACCGCCCATTCAGTCCGCCTCTTACGACACGCAAAGGGATGCTGAGGACCTACAGATGTGACCAGTTCTAACCTCTCTTAAAGCAGTCGTAAAGCAGTTCTAATGATGCTTTAAGTTAACTTAGAGCAGTTCTGCTGACTGCTCTATAACTGCTTTATGACTGCTCTAAGTTCACTTAGAACAGATCTGCTGACAGCTGCACGACTGCTCCAAGTTCACTTAGAACAGCTCCACGACTGCTCCAAGTTCACTTAGAACAGCTATTATTAAATACATTTCGTCGCTAATTTCCTTCAAGTTCTGGTTTGGTTATAAAAAAATATAAATAAAAAACCCCGCAAAACAGAAATTGAACTGGAGGTTTATTACGAGATAAATTGCTATTAAAACAGTGCATATACGTGCGGATATTGAACGAGAATTATATGTATGCCACTCGCATCAAACTTACTTTTTTAATCGTGTTTCGGAACCATTTAAACGGTATCTCATATAAAAATTTTCCAATGGCAAACCGAGAAACTTTTACACCTTCTGATTCTGTCAATATGCTTTCTATTTGAACGAATGTCTTCCCACTGTTTTCTTAAATTAACAATTCTCTGTCTTATGTAAAAGCCAGTCTATTCAATTTCAAAGGCATTTTCACCACTACTGACCATTCACGTGCAAATTTTAAATTGAACTGGGTTTCCAAAGCGGTTAATTATAATATACACAGAGCTGTTCTAATTCTTGACCGGAGCTGCGCTACAAAAGAACAGCTATAGAGCTGTTCTAATCTATGACCGCTCGACGTTAACTTAGAACAAGTCTGTGACTGCTTATGACCTGTTCGCGTCTGCTCTAAGTTAATGTAGAACAGCTCTATGACTGCTCTAAGTTAACTTAGAACAGGTCTATGACTGCTATATGACAGCTTTGCGTCTGCTCTGAGTTAACTTAGAGCAGTTCTCATGACTGCTTTGTGACCGCTTTGCGTCTGCTCTATGTTAATTAGAGCAGTTCTCATGACTGCTTTCCATGACTGGTTGGGCGAGAGGTTAGAACTGGTCGCATTTGTATTCATAACCCAGACCCCCCACAGGTTCCTATTTGTTTGATGCGGCCAAGCTGCAACAGGACGTAAAACCACGACCTTCCGATCAGAAAGCGAAATCTCAGATATCTGACTACCGCGACTGATCAAGAAAGTAAATATGCTTGGAAACATTCGTAAATGCTATGGATGTATTATTTATCCCCATAACAACATTCCAACTTTGAGACATTTTGATCAGGAATACATGCATACACTATTGTTAAGCAGTTCTTGCTACTGCAGTAATTCTTAATTTCAAGTTTATTACAATTTCGTATTTTTGTAAATGTGAAACTAATGAATCATTTGGCAACAGATAAGAAGAGAATGCTGAGAAGAACGAGTGCACGTGCGCAGCTCGGTGTGTCCTGAAGTATGTACTGTTTGTAATCCTAAGTCTTCTCCAGCCGATGAGGAATTCCGAGTTCTAGTCAGGGAAGTATGTATATATCACGGTTGTGTGCGCACCAATATTATTCATGTTCAAGAAAATAAATTGCTTTCCCAACAACATTTTTTGCCAGCCAAGGTTCTCCAATCCCTAGACCGAGAATCCTTTGCTTGCGAAGAATCTCTTCAGGACTGCTTTTCTGTTCAGAAGATAGTTCCAAATCCCGGGGGGGTGGGGGGGTGGGGGTGGGGGGGGGTGTTTCAAGCTATACTTTTGGGTACAAATGTCCCGCTGAGATTTTCAAAACACTCCGCATTCATATATTCAATATTTTTGAAACCATACCCATTCTGACCCAATCATATATTTCTATCAAAATCATATACGTGTAGTTGCTTCCCATGCAGTAAGTGCATATTGTATTGTAAATACCCGGGTTATATCGGTAGTTATATCGTGGAGAAATGTGATAATATTTCATGATTACTTATTTTATTAGATATTCCAGCGATAAAGGAGTAGGCCAACGAAGGGTGAAAATCGGCCCTGTAAAAGGGTCAAAATTAAATTGAAATTTCAACAATGATTTTCTGCAAAAATGATTGTCTATGTATCATAGTTTATCAGGGTGGTATAATTTTTGGAGTTTTGCATTGGTGTATCTAAGATCTAATGACCCAAATATCAATGAAATATTTATAAAATTCAAGAATTTGCCTGAAAATCAAATTATTTTTGTGAAAAACCAAAATTTGTTATAGAGTACAGGCTTGGACAAGAAGATGTTATAAAAATTTGAACCATCCTGGCATCAATATTTAAACTCACAGAAATAAAATTGGTTTCAAGCTGTGCTCTATAACGAATTTTCATTTTTATCACAAAAATATGTGATTTTCAGCAAATTCTTGCATTTTAATGAACATGTATGTCTCTGTCTGTACAGATATGTGTCCGGGTCATAACTTCTTTGTTTTTTACTTTAGGCACAATACATGTATATATTTGGCATACGTTATTGGGGCGAAAGTTAGAGTCCATGTTTTTAGTGAATTTTCTATGATTTGCTGGGTTATAAACGAATCTCGTTGAAAGTCATCATTTCGCAAATTCTACGATCGCTATAATGACCTTGTTTGCGATTACAAATTATCGCGAAGTCATTAAATGTTGACTGATTTGTTCCATACCCTCTGTTAGACTTTCATTTCCTACTAGATTTGACTTCGGGTAATCCGTTACTTTATTTCGACTAAGGCTCCGACGGGTGTGACCGGTCAGCAAAGGAAGCTTACTCTTCCATGGCACCTTGATCATACCCTTCGCTTTTGTCGGAGGTGCCGTGTTCCCTACACTCGAATTTGCATATGTTTTTTGAGATTATGATTTACGTTTGACACCAGTGGTTAACTTAGCGTTTTTATATTTGTTCTAAAAATCAATAAGATATATTATAGTCAATAGTTGTTTAACAATTATGCACATCAAATCCTTAAATAAAAACTGAACTATATCTGTTGTAGGTGCCGATGTCCGGACCCTGGTTTAACCGAGTCGCCCGTTGTTGGAGCCAATCCTTGTGCTCTACAGTGTAATTATACCAGGAATGCGCCGCCCATCCCCACCACGACAACACTTGAAACCAATCCGTAGTCATGTTACGAAAACAGTAAAAAGAAAGCCTTCAATCAAAGCCAACCTCTAAAGAAAAAATCAAACAAAAAATCTATGCTGGAGTTTGTCGCTGGAATTGTGATTTTGTCGTTAAGCCATAGTGATTGTATTGGTGCAGGAACTGCCTGTAGGTACTTCCGCTTTAAAACATATAAAATTTAAAAAAATATCAGTAAATTCGTTTTTCATAGTGTAATTCGTAATTCTATTTGAATATTCTCCCTTTGTTTCGTTGATGCGAACGCGAAAAGTTGACATTTGGTGTATAAAGTTTTATTTCCAACGACCCGGTACATTGTTATTTCCGCAAAACGCTCTGTAACTGCGTAATTGGAGTTAATTACATCATACGCAATTCCCATCTTCACGTACATTTAGATGATTCTGAAACGTGCGCGTAGAATATCGGATGTACATGTAACCGACGTTAATCTCTCTTTTTCAAAATCTGCACAGCCATGTCATCAATTCTAATAAAGAATCTAAACAACCGCACTTGCAATTCTTTCCGTGGAAAGTGAACGTGTTTGCTTTTAAAAGACGTATTGATTATAAATCTTTCGTACCACGATGGATGCATCTTTAGATCTTATTGCTTTTCAGCCCCTTTTTAGAGCTTTAGTCTCTTAGATGGATTTTAGAAATCATTAAGTGACTGAAATACGAAATGATAGTGATATTGAACACGGAATATCTTAAGTTATTTGTAGCCACACCTCACGTGTTCCTGTACGAAAGCGGTCCATTAATTAATGCTTTTTTTAATGCTCGTGCCTGACCTATCCACGCAATCAGGGTCAAGTATCTATTATATGTTTTAAACAAGAGATTACGGGAAAGCAAGAACAAAAGATCGATTAAAGGTTTAAGCCTTGAATAGGTTAAGCATGAGCATCTTACATTTTCATCGGAAGTCACTAACTATCGTGATATACGAATGCTATGTTATGAACTTGAACCTCCCCCCGTCTCTAACATTGAAACAAACGTGTAGGAAATTTTCAGAATATATACTTTGTGCAAGAAGAATGTTTTGAGAGTGGATTGGATTTCCATACCTAGCTGTGGCGGATGGTGGGTGTTCTGATGCCATCCTATCGTACGTTCCATCCTTCTAGTCGGGCACATTTCTGTCGTATTTTCTCGTCCAAATGAAAACTCGACTATGATATTGTTGTTTTAAAAGTCCAGGGACATGTAGCTAAGCTTTTACCTGCCACCAATTCTATTTCGTTTCCTGGATAACCGCCATCTAATGCCAACTTTGAAAACAATGTCTTCCGGTCAGATGTGGACACAGGTCCATCCTAGTCTGATTTTATATGGAGAGTAACTTACACCCTGTGCCGTTAATCATTTTTGCTGCTGATATATATCTTAGAATGCTCAGACTCAAACCTTACAGAAAGCAGAACTTTCCGTGTGTTCGTGATATCACGTTTATGAATGTATTGCAAATTAAGAACTGCTGGTAAAAATTTTAATATACACCGTCATTAATATTGACAAAAGGTAAATATCATATTCATACCTATTCAGATTCAAAAGCTTATCTTTATCATTATTTTCCTCTTCTTTGATGATCTGTGCAATCGACTTCTCGAAACCTTAATTTTCATTTGGGTGATGACACCTGTATGAAAATGTCCACCTGACGTTAAGGCGGAATTTTAGCAGAATTTGCAAGACGGATTCGCCTTTCTTTAGTTAATGCATTGCTATATTAGACGGATTCCAGGGTGGATCAGGGCGGTATATGGCTCGAAAATTAAATGAACAAGGTCGTATTCCATGCATGTATATAAAATCCGCCTATGCCGCTGGCATTATATTAGTGGATTCGCCTTAATACATAGATGGACTCTGCACTTAGGTTACATGGACTCCGTCTTAAGTTTACATGGATTCGCTTAATATTCAAAATAAAACCATCTAAATGAATTTTAATGGAGTCCGCATTGTGGGTACATGGAACCGCTTTTATAAAGACTGAGCTGAACCTCGTTCTGGTGTACACTTTTTATAAATGGGATTCCACCAAAGTTAGGAGTGTTGTGTTCTTCCTCAGATTTAAATCTGTTTGCCATTATTATTTAACTGTGCCAAATTTCAAAATATTCAGAAACTTTGTATATCTTTAAAAAGGATGGCTTTAATTCTTAATACAAAGTAAATCTTTAACTTGAGATTTTCACTTATTTAATTGATAAAAAATCATTTAAGATTAAACGTACTGTCAGTTGCATTATACACAAACACCAATTTTCAGCCGATCTCTCGTCGGTTTGTATCGCCTG